>CCAG010002367.1:0-24848 GCA_001077435.1 Glossina morsitans morsitans
TGAGGCCACCATAAACATAATGCAATTGAAATAGGTACCTATTGTTTCCAGATTTTTGATTTTTTAGGGTGTTTTCGTTTGTTTGTTTGTTTATTTTATTTTTTTTTTTTTAAATTATAAAGTAAAAAAATTTCAATATTAGTTACATTTTCTTTTCGTGCGCTTAATGTTACAACACATATATGTTTAAATAAACATTTAAATAAAATTGAAAGTAAAGAGAAAATTATAATTATAAGTGAACTGAAAAGTCCTTTTTTTTTTTTTTTTTTTTTTTGTTTAGATAAATATTGTTTTCTTCATATTTAATGAGAGGGATAAATACATTTTAGAGAACATTTTCTTATTTTACAAAAATATACTTCTGGGAAACGTTTTACGAGTACTACAACAGAGAAGGGGGAGAAGTGTTTCTTTATTTTTTTTTTATTATTTTACTTTAATGTGCATTTTTTTTTTACATTTTTTTTTTTTTGCGTTTATGTATGTAGCGTAGTACGTGTTGGTGTTTTTAAAAGGAAGATTTTTAAATAAAAGGCTTACAAGAACACATGCCGTAAGTAGTTAAACGTGCTTATTAAAAGCGTGACATGCTTTCACGGCAACGAGACACACATCCATACAAACACACGTACACACACAAACACACACAAACATTCAGAAATTAATAAAAAAAAAAAAAGGAATATTAATGAAACTTTTAGGATTCAATTCAACGTTGAAAAGGATTTGTCTGCAATGACTTCTTTTTGCCATTATGTTGTGTTCCAAGGGAATTTCATTCAATAATCAACATTTAAAGAAGCACTTTTGACCTTTTGCATCAAATCATGTAATAAAATACTTTCATTTCGATACCCATTGCAAACATCCCATAAACTGAACGTGTTCTTTATCGTTGCATTTTGTGTTTGTCTGTATGTCCAGCCGTCTTAATGTTGTTGCGTCCTCTAAATGGTAATGGAAATCACAAACTTTGCACATTACACAAGTCACAAATTTACGGGACGAAGTAAGCAAACACATTGTTTTTTGCAAGAGTCAACTTTACTCTTCCAGCAATGTGATAAAATCACTTCAACGACTTTGTAAAATTTTCATCTTCAAAATATGTTTCACTTTCGCAATAACCTCACCACTTGATTCAAACCCTTTTCGGGGTTGCACATAGCTAGCAGTGACTCGAAATTTGCTTTAGGGAATAGTGTGGATGCGATACCATCAGGCATTTTTCGATTGTAATCATCGATCTGAAACACGGTGCTTTTGTTTCACTGTGAGTAAACGCGGTACCCGTCTAAATAACAACTTTTTCTTGCCAACATTTTTATGCGAAAATGCCTAAGGTGACCTTATTTCCGAAAATTGCGTGAAATAGCTTGTAGCTTAATGATATCAGAGGCAGTACAATTACTTTTTCGTGTGCCTGTTTGCCCGTGAGATAGCTTGGTTCGAAGTGGGTATACTGTTTGCTCACTTTTGATCAAAAACAACAACGAGTTGCGCACCCTTTGGAGTTGTTTAGGCGAAATGGAAATCATTTTTTCATACGATATGTAACAAAGGATGGAATCGGCAGCCAGCTGACAGGGTAGTAACTGACGAAAGCCACTCAAAGTGGCCAAAAATGTAAGAATCGCTTACGGAGTTTATGGCGTCCGTATTATGAGATGTGCGTGGTACAATATTTATGGCCTAATTTGAAAAGGGACAAAGGCGAATAGTAAAATGTTACACTGGGTTATTAGTGCGTTTGAACGACGAAATAGCAAAGAAACTTTCCCAAAGAAAGAAGAAAAAAATATTCTTTTACTAAAGCTCGAAGTGTCTTTATTATCCAAGCTTAAGCCATACCGACCTGTTTCCGAGTGTCAAAAATATGCTCGCCGGAAAGACATATGGCCCTAATGAATATATGATGGTCAAAATGGAAACATATTTTGAAAGGTCGGACAAATCGTTCCATAAGAATGGCATAGAAATGTTATAGGACCGTTGGAATGAATGTATTCCTTTTCAAATTGATTGTGTTAATAAAAAGTCGATTTTTCGTTAAAAGTTTTTGTTTCATTAATGATACTACGAACTGATGGAGTGATGTGTTACATTTGCAAGGTAATTGATAGCCACAAGCTGAGTTCAAAAATGGATGCAACCTTACACAATACAAGACAAAGAATTGTAATTTTCCACATTCGCTTTGTCTGTCCACCTGCCGAAATTCTGATTTCAAAAGTTTGTGCAGGAAAAAACAAACTTGATCTCAAATTTCCTCTTATTAGATTTTGTCAGTGTCAGTAGTGAGTTTCTCCTTTTCCTAGGTGGCCATATGGCCCAAAAGCTTTGTCAGCATTGGTCCTTATTAAAATCTTCGGTACACAGTTATGAAAATTGCTGTTAATTTGTATAATCACATAATTTAGAATGATGGACGCTACATTAAATACGGTGTACGAAGTGTGCCGAATGAACAGATTTTCACAGTGCCTTACAATTCTATATCGTATAGAAATTGTTAATAACCGTAAAACCGCGTGTATCTTCGTCTTTGTTTTCATTTGCTTGTGTATAGAAACTTCCCTTGGAATTAGCGTACAAGGCTTCAAAAGCAAGCATTGTAGCAGTTATAGTCACTGCACATTCATTCATTCCTTTAGGTAAGTGATTTTTGTTACAACTTAAAAAAAGGCAAAAAGTTTCATTTATTGTTTTCAGTGAAGTAAATAAAATGCGTACATTTTTCATTAGAACTGAACCTTTGAAAATATTTAACAAAATGTAATGTTAATAATTGAAATAAAAAAGAAGAAAAATATACAAAAACATATTGTTTACTTATTTACATTTCGATAATTTTTAAAGTCGTGCTTAGTAAAAAATACGTTTATGAAAACTGGTTTTAAAAATGAGTGATTGAGTTAAATTTTTCATTTTTAATAATTGTTTTTTTTTAATTTTATTTATTTTAAAGCAAAAAACACTATTCATTTTCATTTATTTAATTTTTAAAATTTTACGAAATATTTTTTTAGAAATTTTCTGTTAGTCAGCTTTGATACTTGGAATTCGGCAAATAAACGCATACTTTTTGTTAAGACAAACATTTCTATTAACTCTACTCTATGAAGATAATGAAAATAAAGGAAACTGTAGAGCGTCATGAAAATTGTTATTGCACTGATTATGCAAATTCCTGTTTCCATGAAAGCATTTAGCTTTTCTTCTCTTTTCCACAGTTCAAAAGAAAAACAACAATAAGAAATGAAATAAATAAAGAAAGAAATGCTTCGATGTTTCGCTTAGGTTCAAATGTTGTCAGCAGTAAATTAGTATTTAGCGAACAGTAACAGCAAAGTCTTAAAACGATTATGCACAAAAAAAAGGAAGGAAAAAATGGTAAGAATATGAAAGCGGTAACTGTTTTGATACCTTACGTCAATTGATATTTGAATGTTTCTCAATTCGTGTCAGTAATGCTTTTAAGAGGAGGATCGAAGAGGATTTATTCGAAAAATAGATTTAACATGCTGTCATACTTTGGAAATTGCTAAGATTCAACTTTGGTAGGAATATTTGACGCTAACATTTGATTCCTCCTGTTCTTTGCTATTAAAGCACACCAAAGCCTCGGTTTAAATCATTAAAAAAAAAAATAATAATAATAATTAAAGGGAAAGAAAGAACGTAAAGCGAGTTAGGATTACAATTTATTAACACATTCGCGACCACCGATGTGGATTCACGTCTTTTCCAACTATTTCTGCTTGCCGTTGACGCGAATGCACGTCTTGCAGTTTCTGTTACTGACCGCGGCCACATTAGGCGCTTTTCATAAACGCTATTACGGGACGCACTAGTATAGTTAAAGAGATATGTCCCTTTACTGAGGTGTTTTGTTTTTTTACACAGAGAGACGTCCACCAGCCATTCTTGTGAATCGATATGCATCTTATATGAAACGACACATCCTTGCCAATATCTTTTGATATATATATCTATGTAAAAACTAATTCGAAATTGGTAAATAAAAATTAATGATTTGTTCGTAGAAACTTATTTCGCGTCGTTCAAAGTGTACGCGATAGGCAGCAGAACAACTAGGTTTACGTTTGGCATGAACCTCCATAAATTTTATGTAAGCTTTCTAACAGATCTTATCTTTCGTCTATTTTCATTCATACGTTCAGTTGACTGAAAGCCATTACACACCCTTAGCTTTAGAAATATGAAAAGGCTACGTGGAACCTTGTCAGGTGAACACAAAAGTTCATTCAAAGCTTCTTATGGAAAGACGGTCATGGGTCGACAGAGTAATTAATGATACCGTTGTGCAATCTTGTGAAATTTTAAATCACTGCAATGATCAAAAAACAAGATGAGTTTTTCAAGGGTCCTAAGAAATTGTTGTATTATTTTTTCATCTACGTGAGGCTTTATGTCAATAACCATAAAAAAATGAGTTTTTTGCTTTCAGCTACATCTGTTGCTGTCGAACATGGAATTCATATTAAATATTCTGCCACGCAAACCTTGAGGATATTATAGAAGCCTTTTGTAAATGGCACAAGATGAAAAGCGCTATGGGCATCCTTCAACGTCCACCGAAACAGAACCATGCCAAAGACGACAGAAATTTGGTGTTGAAAATCGTGGGTTGACCACTAGAGACCTTGCCAATGCTGTGGGCGTTTAAAAAATGGTTTGTCCCTGAAACGCCTCGAAGCTCGATCAAATGCTCCATTTAAAAAAAAAAAATCGTTTCATTGGCATATGCGAAGCAATGATTGTTAACTAGCGCGACATCATTCGCTTGGCTTAGTACCCTGCGACTTCAGTCAGTTCAAAAAACTCAATAGGCTGCTCCAGGCAAACTTTACCGAGTCGATTAAGGAGATAGAACCCAAATCAAAGGAAGCATTTAAGGCCGCCCTTGAAAAAGTCTTCTCTAGGGGTTTCGGAGATTGGAAAAATGCTTTGCATAAGGCCCTCGTGCCATATGGCGGAATTGAGAGATTTGGGAAAATGAATTAATTCTATAGACGAATTAACTTTATTTTTTGATCATAGTAGGTGTAGGAGTAAAGTGATCCGAATCGTGGCTACACAATACGAGGCTTTGGTGTTTCTGACATCCAATCAGACGGTTGGATAAGACCCAACTTATTGATTCAATTTGAGCATGATTTCAAGTCGATTGAAGTAAATAAATATTGAAGTACAATACATCACTAATTTGTTCGGAAGATTCCCGGGAATTTAAATGAAGTCTTGAAGACGAACCAAAGAGTAACAGCGAAGAAAATTAAATTTCTAAAATTAAAAAATCCATAAAAATGGTAAAATAAAAACATGACATTAAATTAAAATTTTTACATACTATTTAAATATTAGTTTTAACTATTGCGTGTGATTTTTTTTCTTTTTTTAGCAGGAAAAGGTTCATTAAAGTTTTCGATGTTGTGTTACTTCAGAGCTTTCTCTTTTCGGTGTGCTTTGAATGATATTGACATGATCATGGGGCAAATTAATTTCTAAATAGAGGTAGTTATCATCATTTAACAAACTAGAGTTATCATAAATTGCATGCTTTTCGTTTACATCGTTATCATTATTCTATTTGTACCTTTTTTGCACCCACCATCACACAGAATATCTTATTGTCACATGGATCTATTGCAAACATGTACAATCCTCTGCATTAAGCGACGAATATATTCACTAAAATCATTTATTTCTATTTATCGTTAAGGTGAAGTTTTTTTTATATTTGATACGGCTTAGGGGCAAAACTAGAGACTACAATTGAAAAGTGGAAAATGTTAAGAAACCACTGAAGGGGTAACGTCACTAAAAATTTTTTTTTTTTTTTGATCTAATAGACCCTTTATACCTTTTGGAAAAAATTCAATGCTTGTAGATCCAAGTTTTTCTTGCAAATTTCAAATTTCTTCTCAATGCGTACAACAGGAATATCTATGTCTATCAGCGAATGTCTTCGGAAAGTGCTAATATTCTTTTAAAAGCGTATCCAAAAGAAAAAAAAAATATGTTGGTCCGGCTAAGTAGAGTAAAAATGAGGGTGACTGCTTTCATTGCTTCTAACAAGAAATTAAAAATGTAGGATGAAGCTTTTGGAGCTTGCTATGAATTTAGCAGCTTCTAAACTGTGAAACGGGCGATTCTATATTTGATCGACGCAGCAAAAGCGGATTTTTGAGTAGACATTGTCAAGGAAAGAAAATGAATGACGATATTTGAGCATGAAAGGACATGGAATTGTAGAAAAGAGTACTGGAATTGCAGAAGAATGGAAGTATATAAAAAAAAAAAATTTAATACGATATATATGCGCATCATGTGCGCATCAAAAGTTCAAATGCGTTTATCTTGAAGTATGATTTCCGAAAACAGTAAAGTAAATTAAATGACGGAAATGTAAATTATATGATTTTTTTTTTTTTTTGTAATTCAAGTTTGAATTTTTTATATTGTCGTCCGCAGAGCTCCTTTCATTACAGATGTTCCACAGAAATTGCTTCGATGGTACAATTTTTATTCCTTTACTGCTTAACAATCTCCTCAAATACCATTATTCTGCCAACTTTCCTTCCGTCCAAAAAAAGTAGCCAAAAGGCCCCTTCTCTTTAGGCCACCATAGTGGTGTGACACCATCTGACTGAATGTTCGATAAGTTATTAGTAAAAATGTAAAGTCCATTGTCTTAACTTTCCGTGCTCTACCTTCGACATTTGGCTGCAGATTTTACAACCTTCAACATCGATTAAAACTCTATCATAAACCTAAGGAAATTCTTCCAATATTCGAATCACAAATAACTTTTATCGTCTGTCATAGTGCTGTGACCCGTTAAGTATAAGCAATACTATCAGTCGATTCCATACAATAGTAAAGAGCACATGTAAAAAATTAATCTTCTTTAATTAGGAAAAATCTAACAGTCAAAATCTAAATAAACGCATTTAGAGCACATAAAGGATATGCGAAAGAGAGTTAACTAACAATAATCCAACACAAAGCCATTAGAAAATGTCTCCTTTTAATGGAATACATTTTATACTTTTTGTTGTAATTTTAGTAAAATCCCTTAGGGTCACACATTCGAACTGGAAAAAAAAAGAAACTTTAAACTACACATGCTTCCCATCAGTGCGTGAGCAGTGATCACCTAGGTGTCCTTCTAAGCACGATGATGTGATTTTTTTACAAGGGGACATTTTCTTTCAAATGTTCGAAGAAGTGCAAGAATGACCAAAGTTAGCTGTAAGAAGAGCCATTTGTGAAGAAATCATAAGCTAGGACCATACATATATGTAGATAATAGCACACAACACTATAAAGTCTATTATGATTCATCACTTCACTCTAAGTTGTGTTGTCTCCCGATTAATGCGCACTGTTCTTATTCGCCTCTATTGTCATCTAATAAAAGCCACATCTTTAAAATAATCGAGAATAGAAAATAGTTTTGTGTGGTGTGTTGCGAATCATAGTAGACCTCGATGTTAGGCATCTTCCTATGTTTAGTTCAGGTGAAAGTTGTATTCGTTGTTTACGCCCAGTATTTATCTACATTTAAATGCGACCAAGAAAATTGGACCCCTAAGAGACGAGAAATTTTTCAATTCAATACAAAATGATTGGAAGGATGGTGGGTGTTGAAAAGATTCGGCTCAAGCCGAAAATAATCTCTCTCTTGTTTTAATTAATCGTTGAGTTTCATTTGCTTTAGAAAATAAAACATAAGCTTTAGCTTGCATATGTGTTTAGATGGATTCTATTGTATATGAAATGCGCGAAATAATAAAAAACTATTTAAACCTTGTTTAAGTCTTTTGCAAGAACATCATTTGACAATCGTTTTAATGCATTTTACTTTAATTCTACCATATTGCAGTTTTAGCTCAGATTGGTTTGTAGAGATATGGATGGAGGAAGAGCAAGCTACTGTTTTTGTATTCTATATTTTATTAATATTTTTTTTTTTTTTTTTTTTTTTTTTGTCTTTTTTAAACTGGTTATGCACACAGTGACAGCGAAAGAGGGAGGTATAGAGCAAAAGAGAACGGCAAAGAGTGAGCGAGAGACAGAGAGACAGAGAGAGTGATAGGAGTAAATAACACAGTAGAACTAGCAAAATTTGTTTTGGTTTTTTGTTTTGTTTTTTTTAAAGTACTACCTAACAATGGTACGGCTTCGCTGGTTTTAGTGATAACATTACCCACCAAAAGAGAGAAAACTGTTTGTGATAGTAGTATGGTAACACCTGGAAAATTGCGTTTAAGTTGTATTTTATATTTTAATTTTTATAAATTTTAAATAAATCAACATATTTTTCACTTTATATCAACAAAAAAAAAAAAAAGTTTAAGTAATAACAACAAAACCTAGTGGTGAAACCTTTAACTGCGGTCCGAGACATTGCGCTTGTTTTAAGAATTGGGTTTTTTTTTTTTTGCTTATTTTACAACAATATTTGAATTCCCAATTTTTTGGAATTTCTTTCTTTCAATAAGATTAACATAAGTAAGCTTTAATGAACCTTTTCGTGTATAGATAGGGATATTTTAAGAAATATATATGTCTATATATATATAATATATATATTTCAAATGGATAATCAAGAATATTATTTATAGTATATTATTAATTTTTCTTTTTTTAATATTAATATCGCAAAAATAAGAGAAAAATTGATATCAAGTGCTGGGTGTTATATATAGACATTTGCTGGAGTGTTCAGTTACTCTATATAGAAAAAGATAAACAAAAAAAAAAAAAAAACAAAATAAAAAACGATTCACAAATTTTTAATAAGAAGACCCATTTCCTTAGGAAAATGTAATATAATAAACTTACTTGACGTTATATTTTTTTTTATTTAAAAATCTCATATGTATTTGTGAACCGATTTTTAATCAAATTTCAAAATTTTATTTTTTTTTAATTTTTAAATCTGGATAAAATTTGTATTTTGGAAGCTTGTAGCGTTTTTATTTTCTTCTTTCTGTCAGAACATTTTTTCGGCTTAGATACTTTCTAATATTTGTTTCGCAAATTGAAACATACAGAAGCTGGAAATCATCTGTTCTTCTTCACTTTTTTATATAATCTGTGAAGAAGGACTTACTGTTTCCCAAAATTAAAAAAGTTAATCTCAAGCAGGGCAACACTAACTGTTTTGGTTAAACTGCTAACTATTAACTACGAGCACTAAATGTTTAAACTACTAACTACTAGCACTAAGACTGGAAATCATCTATTCTTTTTCACTTTTTTATATAACCTACGCTGTTGCGAAGAACAACTTACTATGTGAAAGAGATTTTCCAAGTTTAAAAAAGTTAATCTCAAGCAGGGTAACACTAACTGTTTCGGTTAACGTCTTAATTATTAACTACAAACACTAAATGTTTCGGTTAAACTGCTAACTATTGGCATTAAATGTTTCGATTAAATTACTAACTGTTACCTACGAAAACTAACTGTTCCGGTTAAACTAGTAAAGTATTAACTACTAGCGCTATATGTTTCGTTAAACTACTAACTATTAATTATTAGCACTAAATGTTTCGATTAAATTATGAATTGTTACCTACAAGCACTACCTTTTCCGGTTAAACAACTAATTATTAACTACTTGCGCTATATGTTTCGGTTAAAGGTTGGGCATTAATGCGGCGATAATCTTTTTGCTGTTTCCAGACAGCGAAGTATGAAACAATATAGAAAAGTTATTAGGCGGCAAGTAACTATAATCTATTTAGGCTGTTCTGGAGCGCCACATGACATGGAAATATTTGCTTTTAGATAAAACGGCGGAAGCAATTTCAAGACTTAACTTCGTAAGACACGTCTTCAATATCACTAAACGAAGATATTTATATCAAGAATGCGTATTTAATAGCTTTGGAGAAATCTGTTGCACTAGTTATTAAAATCTAAAAAAATCTGCCGCAGCGTCTTTATGCCGTTATAGCATTAAGAAAGAAATAGATCGTCTCGGAAGATTATGGCCAAAGTGTAATGAGTTTGAAATAATCTGGTCTGGAAATATCGAAAAATATAAATAAATAGATTGGTATGCCATAGAGCAATCCCAGTAAAGATACAATGCCTAATGGACATACATTCATTGGGCTGCGGCCACTCACTATCTCTTTCCATATTCTTTTTCTATTTCTTTTTGGTCATCATCGGGTTCCACGTATAGAGAACATCCGCTAAGCCCTTAAGTTGTTCTCCTTCAACCGTACATGACGGTGCACGCTCGAATAGGCTTTGCAAGTCCTGGTTTTGATTTTAATGAGGGCTTTAAAAGATGGCTCGTCAACTTACCTCGAGGTAGGACGACTTTAGATAAAATGGCATTAACAATAAAACTGAAAAATGGACGCAACAGCTTAGTTGCGATATAATTATCATTTACTTTTAGTTTTAGTCAAAAAAAAAAAAAAAACGCTTCGAACTTGTGAAAACATTCAATATTCGTTTAGTTTTCATCATTCAGAAGAACATGAAAGGTTCATTAAAAAAATTGAACATTACTGCTTAAACATTCCAAAAAATGGGTCTCTTTTTTTTTTTTTTTTTTTTTTTTTTAAACATATTTAGTTTTTAGCAATAAAATAACTAAAACTGCATTTAAAAGAAAAATATTTAATCAAGAACTAAGTGTGTTATAGATACACACACAGAGATAAAAGAAGAGGACTAAGTATCTTATAGACGGACAGATAAAAGAGGAGCTGAAATTTAAAAACAGTGTGAAGTAGTAAAAAAGCGGAAATTGAATTTTTTGCTTAGATAAAAATTGAAAAAATCTTAATTAAATAAAATGTAATTAATTTAATATAAAAAATGTACAATATTTTACAAAAAGTTTTTAAAATGAATTTTTTCTCTATTTTTTTCTTTTTTTGCTTTTCGAAGCTTATTTGTATGAAATGTTTTTAAGAATTTTGTGAATAATTTTTGTTTTGAAGTGAATTTGGTTATACCGTTTCCTTTTTTAATGAAAACGAGTCGTGAAAGTTTTGTCTGTTAAAGCTTAAAAAAAGTAAATTAATGTGAAAATAATTTTCTTTAACTCTTGCCTACTGATCTTTAAAGCCCGAAGTTATTTCCCAAATTCACTTGTATATGAAAAAACTGTCTCATAAGTATCCTTTGTAATGGTTTTTAACTTTTTTTTTTTTTTTTTAAGTACTTTAAAGAGTTTGCCATGATTCATTTGAAGATGTCTTAATAGAATCTTTTTTCCTTTTTTTTTTTTTGTGTTTCTAAAGCGTTTTTAAAATAAACTTCTTCATAACCAGAATGGATAAAAAATTTTTAGAAAAAAATCTTGTTAACAATTGCTTAAGTTTTATAGAATCTACGAAACAACCTCTGTACAAGTGACAAGCAAGAATTTTAGAGTAGATGTTTTTTCTTTCAACCAAACGCTGGAGAAGAACAATTTATTTCCGTATGTTAATCTCCATTAGTGCAATAGCCTTGCGTTTCTGTTTTATCGACTCTACGAATTCTAGAGATTATAAAGGATACACTATATCATCAACTTCTTTTGAAATGATAGGAAGGTATGTGTTCAATCATTTGAGGTAATTGGGATGAAATTTTTTTCCAATGGACAATGGACTGTAGGCTACATATTTAGCCGTTTTGTCTTAAAGAGCTTGTATCAGTTTGATAATACCACGAAATGACGGGGCTAACTTAAGTTCGATTAACAGAAGGTTCTTGATTTTCTTGACTCTCGTAGAGGTACGGTACAAAGTTGAAAATGCGCTCCTATTCTTGCCCTTTAGAGATTAAGGTGACTTGAGAAAGACGTGTTAGTGACCATCTAAGTTACGTTCATTGTACTGATCGCTAAGCTGCAAAGTATGCTGAATAAGTTATTAAAGCTTTCTAACGATAAAAAATTCACTTGGAAGTTGAGAATAGCACAACATGGTTTCGTAGCAATGATTTTTATTCTAATCGTTCGAAAGTGAAGTTAGGCTAGTCCTAAGTGATCTATTTAACTTTAGAAATAAATATACTAAGTATTACGGCCGAAAGTCAGGACTCTTGGTAAACTAATTCGCTTCTATGCGTAGCGAAAATATTCTTAGACATTTTATACATATGCAGGCATGTATATAGAGGATTTTCCTATGGTAGTGTTCTGTGTTTCCAAAAACTTCAGACAAATACAAAAAGTAAAGAGAATGCTGCGGCATTTTCTCGCTCAACACGATTTGTGTGTAAAGTTTTTGAAAGCATGGGATGAATTTCAATTCGTGTAGAGTGGAATAGCAAATGAATTTCAGAGAAAAAGTCTCTTATATAATGCTGTAGTGACGTGTGAATTCAATCTGCTTTGGAAAACTGAACAACTCTAAGATGTGAAGCAAACGGAAGTATGTTTTTTGCTAACAAAGTGGATGACATTTCCAAATGATCTTCAATTTATCTCTTAATCGTAGTGAGTGGAATTAAGTTTCGATAACGATAGCATTTAAATTCCAGTTCAGTTCACCTGCAATTTCTATTTTGATATATTGTAATTTTTTTTTTTATTTTCAAAAGAACGAAAAGAAAAGAAGAAGAAACTTAAATAAAATAAATTATGAAAAAAGGAAAAATGTAAAACTCATTAACAATTTAGTTGACAAAGAACATAGAATTAGAAAGGAGATTAGCATTAGTTGCTTATAGTAGGGTATAGAATAAGTTTAAAGAGAATTTTAGTTTAGCTTAGAGTAGTAATGAAAGTTAAGACAGTACTAAAATGCATTTAATTAACAATCAGACATTTGCGCAATTTTATTTTATTTTAAAAGCGTACATATTTAAAATATTGCTTCTATTTAACGTACAATTTATTCTACCTCCTTGACCTATTGCTGGAGTATGAGGAGGATCTTAATTTTGATATATCATATATATATCATTGCATATGATTATCATTAATATATGATATATATACGATTGATTTTATTTCTAACAATAATCATCTGTCTGTCGTCTTTTCTCCTCTGTATTACATAAATTATTTCGAATTTTGGTCGTTATGCCCTCTCATAGAAGCCCTATATATATTCTTACCAATTAAACCTCTTTAAACCAGATTAGATAACTGACATGCCCATAACCATTTTTATTGGTTTTTCATAGGACAAAATTCGCGATCGGATGAATCTGGCTTTCTTTGTTATCCATTATTATGAAAATATAATTATTAATAAGTATGTCTTCACTTATTTATTTATTTTTTAATTAAATTGCTTTAAAACAACAACGATACATACATAGACTTTCATTTGATTTGAACAAGAACACAAACATTAATTGAATTAATTGAAATAATGTAAAAAAAACAACCAAAAAAAAAAAAAACCAAAAACAAAACAAAAAGAAGAAGAAAAATCATGGAAAATAAAATGGAAAAATATTTATAAAAGCAATTAATTACAAATACAAAGGTGTTAAGGATATATGGGGTGGGTGATTATTATTAAGGACTATATATATATATTGTATTAATATATATGTATATAAAAAATTTATTTAACTATATGCATTTTTTAAAGAAAAGTTTTTTTGTTTTTTTTTGTTTTTTTTTAAAATTTTTTTTAAATGCAATCGCTACCTAACAAGGGGATTGCATCAGATACTTGGGGCAATGTCTCAGCTACAAGGTTGAGAAACACTGTGAGCGATAGAAGAATTGTAACTCCTGGAAAAAAACAAATAACAGAAGATACATTTTTGTGATAAAAACGCTAAAGAAAAGAAGGAATTTAAAAAACAAAAAAAAAAGGTTATTGGGTTTTCCTTCTTTTACACAACAACGAAACTAAACCGTTTAAAGAATTAAATAAAACCAAACAAAAAAAATATTGTTTTCCTTTACTTTTGTTTATGTGTTCAAAGATTATTTGTGTTCTTTGTTTTGTGTTTAAAAATATTGTTAGATATCGGTGTAAAATGATGGTTTGGCGTCTAGCCTTCGAAGAATGTTAGTCGGTTTTGATTATTTTTATTGAACATTGATGGTTTATTATAATGTGTCTTAAAGCTATTTATTGTTGAGATTTTTTTTTTTTTAAGGTTTTTAAGATTTTTAAGATTTTTTTAATAACATACGGTTTTTTTTCGATTTTTATATGCTGGAAACTTTTCTAGAGCAATGAGTCTGCTTACTACGTTAAATGAAGCAATTTGTTCACGATTGGAATAAGAAATTAAAATTTGATGTAGGAGTTTTTCTTACATTTTACTTACTTATGAGCAGTCGATTTTAATGCAAAGCTATTCTTTACTTAAGTGACGGATGACTTACAGTTCTATCGACTCTAATGCGAAATGCTTCGGGCTCTTTAGAAGTTTTAAAATTCCATGCTACGTTATAAGGACACATTAAGCTTGTGCGTATACACATACCGACAAACTTAGAATCACTCCCTGAATCAATTTAAGCTGGCTGTCCACTATCTGTGTACCCTGTGTCAGAGTCCTTTATGAGAGATTATTAGAATAGGGAAAACTGTCTAAGTAAAAGACGAAAAGTGTACAAGACGAGACTGACACGTATCTCATAAAGCAGTTAAGAAAGTAAATTATTTTATCGATAAATTCAAAGTAACTTGCAATCCTCAAGGGATAGTTAGTTTACTACTTCCTTGGCGGTTTGCTTGTTCGTTCATGTATTTGTCGGTGTGTGCATTTCTCTGTCTATTTGCCTCCCCGTTTGCTGTCTGTCCGTCCGTCTATAGTTTTTTGTACATTTCTAACCACCGGTTTATTGATCGTCAGTCTGTCCATTCGTTAGCCTATGTACATCTGTTCAGCTTTTTTTCGGTTTCAGGCGATATCCTCCTATCTTCTTCTACCTTCCGAAATACTTTCAGTTATTGCTACATACTTACTTTCACTGGGCCAGATCTATTTGGCATAGCGCCCGCGATTACCAAGTTCAAATTATAAAATTAAAATGCATTGTTTATTGAAATTGATGAGTTAAGGTGCAATCCAAGACGAAGATATATATTCAATGTAAATACTCTGGCTTCTCAAAACTAACATTACGGTACACAAGAATTTATTTTTTTTCTTAGTCAAGTATCTAGGAACTTTTATTTTTGATGTGCTACTTCCTTAACACAGTCTTCTTAATAAAACTATAAATGGAAAATTTTTTCATTAGTGTTTATGTAAATGAGAAAAGTTTGACACTTTAAAGTTCATTTTTGCCAAGTTTTTTGTATGTACATGAAATACAAGCGCTAGGAACCGAACATTTTAATGATATTGAGGCGAAGAACATGACAAGAGTTGAATACTTAATTAAACGTACATCCATCCACAGGTATATCATCAACGAACGCTTGATGTGAAGAAAAGTTGAAAAGTAAAAAAAAACAAAAAAATTAAGAAAACTGCCATTACTGCAAATGCAGACAAAATAATAATGGTGCCCAAAGAATTTGACTGTCATAACGAGTAAATCGATTTCATTAAAAAGAAAGTGCTTTTATATAGAGCTTGTTGGATTTGATCACGTTCAACAAATTTAGTGAGGTATATATAAGGATACGTTTTGCTATCACTTAACCATGATTATATACGTGTTTAAATGTAATAAGCCACATCCACGCAAATTACTCATTCGTCCTCTATCTTCTTTAATACTCTGTGGAATAAAAACTTTTGTGTGGGACATTGAGTTTTCTTTCAACATTTTATCGCGTTCGATGCTGGGAACTAATAAACTTTCATGACTTTCCTCCGTAAGAATAAGAAATACACTAAGTTTATCATTTCATTGGTGAATTCTTTCTCATTTTTGCAATTCTCCAAATCTGAAAGTTGACTAAGCGCTAACACGTGCTAAGAAGTGGAAACAGTATAGTGGGATACGGTCCATCCTACATAACTTCGCTTGAAATGCAGTTATTTACATAACGCCTTTGCAAAATAAGCCGTTGTATGGGAACTGGTTGAAAATATGTTCCGATTCGAATTATTTTCAATAGCGTTCGTTATTGGCGCAAAACACGTCGGGGCACGCCAAGTTCCATCAAAATTTGCGATCTGCAGGCGCTGAACATAATAAACAAGAGATGGACAGACACTCAGATACGCTTAGATCAATTTAGAAGGCGATTTTGAATTGGCCAGTAATCGGAAATCCTTCTGGATAACGCATGCACTATCCCAACTTCTTCTGGATATTTCATACACTCGCTCTAACTTGGAAAGTAAGCAATAACATATATTGCATCAATTGTAGAAAGTGACAATGGCACATAACATACGCAATAATTGAATCAAATTAGAAGAAAAGCTTCTTCATAAGCTTCTTCTTCTTCATAGAAAACGAGTTGAAAATAGAAAACAATCACACCTAAGTGAGCCACATTAAGGATAACCTTGGAAATAATTTTCCCAAGTACCGATTTAATGAGTGGAGGAGAATTTCAACTGATCTGGTAAATCTGTGTTCATTTTCAATGTTCAAGCAAACTTGTGGATATGCTTTTATCTTTTCAATTAATGTTGCGCAGTTTAAACAGGTCCTAGACGTTCAGACGACTTTGTTACTGCTGCGGAAATTAAATCATTTCCAGACGTTTACATGAGCATCTATCCTTTCTATTAAAGCCACGGAATTTAAATAAATTCTCTTCTTTCTCATTGACCGATTCCATCAACTGTGTTTTTGGCTTTAATCCGTTTTAAAGGTGATGGAATTGTTCATTCGTTTCAAACTGAATACAATCTCGATCTTTCGCTGTCGCTTTAACTTGAAAAATACAGCTTTATTAATAGCTTAACAGTCAGAAACTACTACTCTACAGTCTCCAAAAACCATAAATATATACAATAGGCGATAGCACATAGCCACTCACTTTATGTATATATGTATACATAACAGTTAATTGTGTAAGTAGAAGTGATGGTTGCGCTTGTGCTATATCAATACTTTATAAAGGAAACTAACGAAGGCACACCTCTTGTGTGTGTCCAACCATATTCGCATTCATATAAATATTCACTACTTTTTCAGCAGAGACATCAACACCAGGGTTATATGTAAGCAGCAGTCAATCCAAGTGATGGTGGGTTAAAAAATCCTTATATTCATGTAAGAGTTTGACCAGATGAACGTGTTTTTTTGCACGTTTGTGACTTGCATTCTTGATACCATTTTTCTACTACACATACTACGTTGTTCTTACAAGAGCTGACACGTATATTATGGCATATAAGTACATGTATGTGTTGAATGAAAATGTTCGTGAACATCTATATTAAGTGTTTTTTGACCAAATTGTTTTTGGCGTGTTGTGTATTTGTACGTTTGCATTACCCAGGAGTTTTTGTAGTCGTTTCTCCTTATTTCTTATTTTTCATCTTTTTTTTCTTCTCTAAATGATGCTAAGGCAGACTGAATGGAAATGATTAAACTAAAATTAACACAATTGCAATTATTATTGATTTGATGTAAGTTAAGTTTTAAAAGAATTTGCAAAAATTCCAAAATTTAATATAAGTAAAATTTGTTTTTAGTTTTCAAAGAAAAGTTGTTTGTAACTTTTTAAATATTGCTGATCTCAGAATTTGTTTGAAAAAAAAAAATTAATAAAAAAATGATTCTATGTGCAGAACTTCACAAGTATCATATTTTATGGAAATTGCTTTCATTTGTTTGACACAAGTTTCTCTGTTATTTGGGAAAATGGTTATTAAGATTTTCTCTCATTTTCTTTCAAATTAATTCAAGCACACTTAGGACATTCAAAAATGGAAAATTTCAAACCATCATAATTGTAAATGTCTTAACTTTTCTTATTCGTAAATTTGTGAAAGAGATAAAAAGATAAGAAGGCCTAAAAATGTTGTGTCCTTTAACCCAAAGTTTTGCTTTTATGGCAATTTGACGAAATCATGACTTATGGTCTCATCATTGACACTTTAATGCAAATGAATATTTAACTGTTTATAGCTTGAACTAATAACAATAACAAGTAATAGAGAGCCGATGTGGGCTTAGAATCTTCTCTAATAAGAATTTACATTAAATAAATGAGCATTAATAAATATTCATCACGCTGGTGTTGCAGCAAGGTACTTATTATTCGTTTTCACCCCCAGACAACGTTCTGTGATTGGCTTTAAAGAACTTTTGTTTCAGTATTTTAATGTTTCGTATCTCTTACGATGATATACCTGATAATTTACTTGCTACAAGATAGTCTTGCCTTCCTTAGTAGTCAGTTCGAAGGTCGACGGACTGCCAAAACGAATATTTTCGACTTCGAAGTTTTACATTTTGAAGTCAGTGAAGAAAAAAATCGTAATTGCTTGTTTACCGCAATTTTTTTAAAGAAAATTTCTTTCTAAAGAATTGTTGTTTGAGGAGAATTGTCATACTATGTCTACTCGAAACATTGTCTGGAAATTGTATATATATATACGTACGACTTTTCTTATCTTATTACCTTCACTTAAACTCGCTAACGATTTTGGTTTTCCATTATTTGAATGGACTTTACTTAATACAATAAATTAATATTTCCAATATGTATTTCAAGCGGAATGAACTCGTCTTTGCGGTCGGTGATAATGAACATAATATATAATCGATATGCTTGCATCGTTAAAGGTGTTACATATATTTGGAACTGATTTCAAAAATCCACAAAATTAATTTCGATATTTGAACAATTTGACGCTGGATGAAGTGAAGAGAAATGTCTAACAAAAGATAAATTAAGTATTATATATAAAAATCTTCCTTTGACACCGCGAAACATTGTAAATCTCTAACAACTGATAAGAAATTTTTAAAACATGATCGCATTTTTCACATATTCACCGTTTGGTTTTTCGAAATACTAAAGATAATGATTTAAAATCGCTTTCGGTGGAGGCTTTTTTTATGGCAATCTGTCGATCTATGAACATCCTAAAGAGACCGGGCTTGAAAAGAACATGCATGAAATTTTCCAGTTATTATGATTGCAAGAAACTCTTTAGGTGAGCGCGCCGGTTAACCAGGTGTAACTGAGGTTACAATTCAAACCTCTTTCGAAATGCTTACTATTGGCGAAAGCGTTCATATATTTTTGTAAATATTATCAACGATATCCAGCGGCAATTATGAAAAAGAATAGATGCCTCCATGTTGCTCTCAAGACAAACGTGCGGTATAAAAGTTATTTTGCGTTTACACTGGCGATGCATTTGTGAGTTTAGGCATTTTCGTAATTTCAGCTGAAATTAAGTAAAAATTCTTGATTTCGTCGCATAAAAAAAATCAAATCAACGAGAAAATCATAATTTCATTGAAATTATGGTGAAATTGAGCTTTTATTTGTGTATTAAGAAAACATTAATTTCAATAACCCTTTGTAAACAGCGAAAAGGAAAAGAAGACGACCAATGGAACGTATTAGGCGAACTACTAGAACCAGGCAGGCAGAATCACAAGTTGCTTATCCTTAAGTGGTCAATAAGATTCTTTTCTAATTATTAATTAATTAATAATTACTATTTAAATTTTCTTGATTTCTCATTATGGTTCATCCTATGATTATGTGCAAGCAAAAACAATATGCGCGTTGTGAGTTGAAATTAAACGTTCCGATGATTTCAATAAACGGTGAAACGAAGTGATTTCAATCGAAATCATTTGATAAAATAATGAAAAAGAGTCTGCAGTGTAGCGGCAGTATATGCCACTTTTTTATAAATTTCTAATCCTCATCGGCAGATGAAGTTCATTTTCGATAAAGTGCCAGTAATATCTGCACAAAGCTTTCGTAAAAATAACATAAAATAATAATTTTTTTAAAATCAATCGATATACTCAGCTCTTTGAATGTTTTCTAATATTTGCGTGCATTCATTTGAAAAACCCATCTGTTCCGTAAAACAATGGGAGCATTAATGACAAGTGGATTAAGTCGAATTAAATAGAATAAATAGTAGATTTAGAGAAATGAAATTGAAAAAATTCATATTTCTTAGAATAAGTTTCCTTCCAAAAAAAAAAAAAACATCGGTATTTTTTTGTGCAAAATAAAAAAAAATTAATCAAAATATAAAATTACGTTACTTAAATAAATAGTTTAGTTTTGAAGTTGGAAGGACTGTAGAACCATACGGAAGATTTTCATTTCATTGTTTCCAGGTTTTCTTGGTAAACTTTCTGAATTTAAAAATAAAACGTAAAATGTTGGTTGTCGTAGGTGGAACCAGAAGTTTAATAAAAGCAAGATATATAATTTTTTTTTTAGGTTATCTTAGGTAAAAGAATGTTACTTCTATATACTTCTACACATCCCATGCTACTTGCAATAAGAGTGTGTTAAGTTTATGCGGATGTATGTTACAAATAAACGGATCCTACGTCTATTATACTAATAGACTCTGAATTATTTTCTACATTCAAACATCGGTGGCTATCCGTTTGTCTATCCGTCTGCCATCTTTAATCTGCAGATCGCAATTTTTAAAACATTTTAATGAAATTTATTGGTTAAAAGGCAACATTATAACGAACTAAATGAATGTGAATGCCCTGGCATGGAATGAGACGATGTTTGAGTCCCACACAAAAAACAAATTTTTGCATAGTTAATGATGAAAGTCCACAAAAGCGATTATATATATATAAATTTTTCATATTAAACGTAGCTTGCACTGGTTTTTCTTTGCACCTTCTTCTAGGTAAAAGTCAGCCGTTATATGGCAACAAAATCCAGTTTCTGAGTTTTTGTGATCAAAATACTTTAAGCACTTTATTAGGCAAAGTGTCTCAGGTCCTTTATTAGCAGCTCTTGTTCGACGTTAACGTATCGATCTTTTTTAGTACGCATAGCCTACAATATCGTAGGTCTTAGCGTACCTTTTCATTGCTTTCAATCAGGAAACTATTGCAAAATATTTATTCATTTTAGCAAAAAATTATGTAGAGAGGAATTATATTAGGAAAGGATGGAAAAGTCGGGTTATGCGTAGATGCCCGATAGGTGAATAGAGTTGTAGATCAAGAATGCCTATCCTCCACCTTAGATCAATGGGATTCTGATGGATGCCTTTTAGCATCTATCCTTAAAAAAACGTGCCTGGTCTCCCATTATATTAATGTGCGTTTACTAATGGATAATGTGATTCCATCTGACCCATGTTAGCAATTTTTTTTACGCCTACATGATTTGTTAATAGTTTCAGGAAGTTTTGATGAACACATTTAAATGTAGTCTGAAATTGCTTTATGCATGCGACAGGCTACCTTTGGCTATCAACGTCGAGCAAAGAATGACATCAAATACCTAGGACCCTTTATAGGGCACGACACCATCCACATAGATCTTTATAAAGCTCAGGATATTCGTGAGTATTCTTTGCTGAATTCTCTACGTCCATTAAGAGGATTGTTAGGTATTTGCGGTTGGTAGCGACGTTTTTGCCATTTTACTGCATGCACAGTTGAGCACACCGAAGCACAGAAAATGTGAACAGAAAAATCTCCAGCATAAATTCTTATTATTTGAATTCAATATAATAACAAATATAACTTTAGTGTGATACATACGAGATTGGTTGTGAAACGTTTTGTAAAGCGATGATAGAAATATGGTTTTCGAATATACTTCAAAGCCTATTTATATCTCTCTCAAGAACTATAACAACCTCTGCTCTTTTTTATCAAAGAAATGAAACTTTTTATCTCTTTGCTTTTTTAAACAACGTTTTTAATTAAATATTGTTAAGCATAGTTTAGCAAGATTTTTGTGAATGTGAATTTTATGTCAATGTATCCGTAGGTGTGATTAAATGTTTGGCAAATGTGTAGGAAATAAATGAATATTCTTTTTATCACATTTTTCTTTTTCGTAAAGAGTAATTATTTGGGTTAAGATTTTGATATTTTTTTTTTGTTGTTTTTAGAATGCGTTGTTAGTATTCTTTTAAAAATGTGACATAATAGATGACAATGACGGCATCATATTATGTGGAGTTGCAACTCTACCATCTACTGCGCATTAATGAAATTTGAATTTGAATTGATTCAATTTTCATGAAAGATAGAGAGATAGAGAGAGAGAGAGAGAGATAGATAGAGAAAGAGAGCAAAGGAGTAATACTTTTTCTTTATAGATTGATTTTAATTATTCTTTTAGTTTAAACTTTCGTTTTTTTAATAGTTTTTCTTTATTAAAGAATTTTAGAGATAAGTGCTAAGTTTTAGTTTATTCTTGAAATTTATTAAAGTTTTCTTTAGTAGAGTTTCAAAAGTTTATATTTTTAAATGGTCTTTTTAAGGGCATTTATTTTTAAATTCAATTTGTAAAGTGCAAATATAAAATGTTTTAATTTAGTATACGAGTTTTTTGTTATATACGTTTGCTTGAGTTGCTTGATGTGATGACGTTCTGTTCATATCGAGTTTCTTTGTTTTATTTTGTATAGAGGTCTCAGTAAAAAACGAGCAGGTTTTTGTTTTTTTTTTTTTTAAATTTTGTATCAACATGCTTTTTTGTGATTGCTGTTATGGTTATTTTTATTATTTTTTTTTATTTTGAAATGATTGGTGAAGGCTGTGACGGCAGGGTGTATTATCGAGGTTTATATGTTCTTCTTTACTTTTTTCGTTGAGATGTCCTATACTTACATGAAATGTTCATTTGTTTAAATATTTTTTTATGAAATATTTGATATTATTTATTGTTGTTTTACTTTGAAAATGTGTCTTGTTTTTGTTTATACAGAGTGTTATATTATTTACAGTGTTAGGAAACTAATAATAATAATAATCATAATAATAATAAATGCAACTCTTCTTTAACTAGAGTTGTATTTTCTTTGTACAGGGTGCTTTAACTGAATGCTTGTTTAAAAAGAAAATTTTTAATGCGGTATTTCATGTAAAATTTCTGTACAGAGAATGTTTATCAATTATTTCTAAAAAATTTTCTACAAAACTCATCACAATCTTTTCATAAAAAATTTTAAATATACGTTAAAACATTTATTCATTCTTGTGTGAGCATCTAAATGCATTTCTTTTTCGTCTTTTATTACCGGGAATGAAAACGCTTTTTTCAAATAGTTAAGAACATTGGTTGAAGAAATCGTTAAGTTCTTCTCATCGAAATATTTCTAGATCACACACCATCATGTGATACAAAGGTACATTAACTTTGTGCGGATCTGTGCAATACCCAGAAGGACTTAAAATAGAACCACTCACATGTCATACAAAGCTACATTAACTTTGTGCGAATTTGTACAATACTCAGAAGGACTTTAGATAAAGCCACCTTTTATTATACCGATCGATGCAGGATTACTTTCTGATTCGATAAGTTGGCCTTATTTTTGTGTGTTCAGTTTACAGGCTCCAATTTTTTATGGCTTACGCTTTTGGGACAATTCGGCAAAGTCTATTTATCTGCCTCTATTTATACCTCATGCTTGAAGGCTCCACGCTCTTTACCGAAACCTTGATGGTCGTGCATTTTACGTTAGAAGGCTAACATTTGGCGTTTATAACGGTGGTATTTTGGTCGTACTCTTTATAGAATTCGCAGTGCAACGGCAACGCCATACAGAAGCAATTCACTTCTGAAGGCAATTCTGTATAGGTGTGTAAATGATGCCAAGTTTTTACTTTACCTCTAAGAGCAGTCATGCCAATCGTGAAAAAAGAAAAGTAATTGTATGTTTGTCTAATGCAAGTGAAGCCTAGTTACAAATGCTAATTGCATACGAACTTATTTTTCTCGGATTCTTTATACGAATTCGACGTTACACGATATTGCAATGTACGATAAAATTATCACTAATTTTGTTTGAAGGTTACTGATTAATTTTGAAAATAAACTTAGCCCCACCCATTTAGACTAGCTATTAAAAAAAAAAGAAAAGGAGGAAAAAATGAAGTTGTGATTGTTTTAATTGGTACTTTGCTAAAATTTTCTATTGACACTTAACAGAACTCTGACGATTTGTTAGGGTAATGAACGAAATCGTTCGTAATTATTACGATGGATAAGTATTTAAGAGGAACCTATGGTCAAACTTTCTTGTTCCCTTTAATACAACTAACCCAAAAACTAAGTAGGTATTGCATTGGCGACATTAACATGGAAGCTGTGTGGAAAGTGGAGCTTTTAAGTTAGTATTCGCTTCCGCGGAGGTTCATGCGCAGGTCAGACATGCTTTTAGCGCTCAAATATTTGAGTAGTTGAGTGAAACTACTTCAAAAAAGAATTAATGTTTTCTTTACGCCTTCTTTTTAATCTGATAAAAAATTTTCTTACACATATTTGAAAAAAGAAAACAATTATTTTTTAAAGAATGTGATGAGTTTTCAAAAAAAATTTTTTTTCAATACTAATTGATATTGCAAAGAAAATGAAAAAAAAAAAAAAATTAAACGGACACTGGAGAAATAACCGTTTTTTTATCGCTATATAAATACCTACCAACGCAGGTTATGGATAGTGGATTCATTTATATGATACATACTAAAAATTTTTGTGTAATAGCATTAAAAAAAAAAAAAACAAATTTAATAAAACCAAGTATCAAATGACAAAAATTGTCTGCCTGGAGATTTTCCACAATGTTTCATCACATGTATAAAATGTCGCTGTCGTTATGATATGATTTTGGATACTTGGGTTTTTAGGATGATTTCTTCTCACTATATTTGCTTGACGAGCTTTGACAATGATTGGTTTTTACTCTTTTTTTTTTTTCTTTTTTCTTTACGTTACGGATGACAACTGGTAGCGAAATAATGAACGTTAGATTTTTTT
>CCAG010002369.1:0-45808 GCA_001077435.1 Glossina morsitans morsitans
CACAATGTTTCATCACATGTATAAAATGTCGCTGTCGTTATGATATGATTTTGGATACTTGGGTTTTTAGGATGATTTCTTCTCACTATATTTGCTTGACGAGCTTTGACAATGATTGGTTTTTACTCTTTTTTTTTTTTCTTTTTTCTTTACGTTACGGATGACAACTGGTAGCGAAATAATGAACGTTAGATTTTTTTTTTCTTTATTTTATATATACAAAAATTTTCTTTAGATTTATGAGCATACACTACTTAAGGGAAAAACTAGTTAATCAAAAATTCTAATTGAAAAAACAAAACAAAAAGAAAAAACAATAAAATTATAATAATTGATTTGATTATAAAAAAGGGCGAAGATTATTAAGCAATAAAAAACGAAAAGGATAAAATGAAAGTAAACAAAAGAGAAATCAATATTTTATTATTAAATGAATTAATTAAAATCAAAATGCTTTTCTATGCTTCGTTTGGAAAACATTTATCTTTAACATAAAAAGAAAAAAATATCTATAATAATTTTTTTTTTGTTTTTTTATTCCAACTATTTGTTGAGCATGAGCACATTGAAAACCATATGCAACTAAAGGTTATCCGTAGAAAAGAAATTAAACGAAAACAACATAGAAAATAACATAACAGTTATGTGTAAGGAATTTTTGCGATGTGTCCGAGTACATAAAGAGAAAATCAAAAATAATATTGTTTTTATGAGCTCTAGTGTTTTGACGATTGAACAAACACAAACATTGATTTCGGTTTTCATTGTTTAGGCTTAGGGAAAAATTTTATATTAAAATAGCAAAACAAAAAAAAAAGGCAACAAAACACATATTTAGAGTATTAACTTCCATTTGAGAGTATAAAATAATTATGTTTTTTTTCTTGTTTTTTTTGTCCTTGTGGCTTAACAGTCAATAGTTGTATGTTTTTAATTAAAGCCGCAAAAAAAAAAAAACATGAGCCCTTTACATATTTTACTCTTTAAGTGAAATTTAAATCTCTTTTTAGAAATATAAAAAGTAAATAGATAGTTGGCATTGATTTATTTAAGAATACTCGGAAGTTGGCCTTGAAAAGAAGAGTAGTAAGTGAGTTCCTATGAAGTTTAAGTAATTTTGAGGCAAAGGGAAGACCGATGACTTCAATCGTAGGCTTTAATAAGAAAAAAACCTTTATTTTTATAAAGTAATATTTGTAGTAGAAATTCTTTACGAAGTCAAGTGGAAAACTGGGCGTGACCGGCTTAAAAAAGGACCCCGAAAAAACACTACAGTGTGGCATGATCCACCTTAAATATTCTACACAAATTTGCTTAATACAGTCGTTCGCATAACGACCTTTCGAAATGCAAGTGTTATATGAAGGGAATGATCCGATTGTCTCTGGTCCAAGGCTTCAAAATATCTGCAAGTTCAAGAGAAGAAAATATGTCGGACAGACGCGTGGAAAAGTTTAATCTATTCAGAAAGTGATTCTGAATCGATCAGTATAATAAAAGGCCGGTCTATCCCAAGTCTGTTCGGATGTTCTATATATCTGCACAAACTTAATACTGTATATATATACTATATACTGCAAAAATGCTGCTATTACTAACCCAACAGGACACGTGCCTCGAAATTTATGTCACCAGTTCACAACAGTCCTAGCAATCTACCAAAAAAATGTATATATCGATATCACAGCGCGGATACAGTCTGATTACTTTTTATCCGCAGTAGTTATACCCTTGTACAATAAGTAGCGTAGGGTATCGAAATGAAGCTTGATACAATGTTTTGTGAACATGGCTCCCATCGGCCAACTGGCGTTTGTCGATTTTTAGCATAACACTTTGCATGCTTCATGTATTGATTTCAGGTCCTGGGTATCAAAGATACGTCCCAAACATATAGTCATTGAATTTCAACTTTTTTATATTTCTAATTTGTCCCTTATAGGTTAGTTATAATGACGGTGTTTCGAGCCTTCAAATGTTTTCACTTGAAAACACTATGTTTTTACTCAATTTCGAAGCTTTATGGAATTAATTTGAAAACATTAGCGCGTGTTTACATATAAGTTATACTTTAACGAAAACATACAAATTCTCAATCTGTCACAACAAACGGAGCAAGCTAAGGTTTTTGAAAACATAATTTTATTGCGCGAAATCTTGACATTTTCATTATTAGTTAATAAGATCGTGATTTCAGTTGAAAACATGGAATGCCCGGAAAACGCTGTCAATGTAAAGGGCTTTTATGTTTGGAATACTTCTTTCAAGGAGCTTTCAAATTAATGGCAGACTTTAGAAAATTGTAATTCCTCATGTCTTTTCTTTTTAAATTAAGTTGAGAAAAATAAAATATATAAAATTAAAAAAAAAATAGATATTTATGAAGTTTTCTACTATGATTTGCTTTTTGTTTTGTTTTTTTTTTTTAAATAATTTGAAATATTTCGTGTACCTATAAGAGGAACAGCATCCGACGTTGTCGGCATTGACTCAGCAACGAGATTTAGGAAAACTGTTAGGGATAGAAGTATAGTAACGCCTGAAATAAGAAATTTTTAAAGAAATAAAAGAAAACAGAAAAATAAATTTAAAAAAAATGTTTGTAAAATAAAATTGTATTTGAAATAAATAAAAAAAAAACCTATCAAAAAAGTTTTCAAAGTTTCTGAACCTGTTCGAATAAAATATTTAGTAAAATCAATAAAAAAATTTGTAATAAAAACAAATTTGAAATTATTTTATCGAAAAGTTGAAGAAAAGTTCAAAATATATAAAAAATATAATCATTTGAGAAGAAAATAGATCACATTTTTATTCTCATTTAAATGTTTACTTAAGAATTTGATTAAATTTTTTTTTTTTAACGCACTGAAGTTTACAATTTTTTTTTTTTTTATTTAGTTTAGAATGTCTTCTAAAAAGTCAAATTAGTTTTATTTAATATCAATATTGCTTTTTATATCGGATATTGTCGGATACGTGTTTTCTCAAAAGCTTTTTAAATTAATAATGCAATCGGTTGGTTTCCGAGTTACGAAAGTCATATATTCGGGATTTTATAGAAAAATTATTTAGTTGTAAAAAAAAACAGAACAAAGATTTTTTGCTTTAATTTTTTACTTAATGATATGTTCATACTAATCTTGGTCAGATTTGACCCATATTTGATGTTCAGTTCAAAGATAATTCTAGATTGTACTGATTAAGCATTAAGTTAACACGTGTTTCTTATATTCAAACTTCATGTAAACAAGAGAAAAACTTATTTTAATAATCTTAAGTTTGCAAAGCCATGACGCTAGCCTCCACCCTCCATAGCTTTTTCTTCCTCTACTTCTTTGCCACCATTACCGTTTCACAAATATGGGTGACATGCCTTGAGTGAGTGCTTACGTTAACTTGTTCATTGTCAAGGTCTCCCGAGGCAAATATCTATCGTAGGTCAAAATTCTTTTTGGTGCAATTTTTTTTTTTTCTTCGTATATCACCAGTCACTCAGGCGATATCCCCTACACGTGCGAGCACGATGGCCGTCTGGAAAGGTTGGGGAAGGCTGGATTTGTACATTGGATTGAAATGTGGAAACATCAGGCATGATGAAAAAGACCACTGCTGGAAGAGGCGGGTAGTATGATTAAAGGTCGTCGGGGGCAGCGAATCGAATGATATGCAGGCAATTTCGGGCTGGATGGGTGGGAAGGTTGGGAAAGCTTTGTGGTCCCGGTAAAGGACTTAATTAATGGGCACAATTCTTTTAGTTTGTCCTGGGTGTACATACACATAAGCACAACATACCCCCCACATCAAGCGGTCGAGCCGGTCTAAACAAGATTTGAAGACTCCCGCTCACATATGCGACTTATAGTCTAACTTAACATCAACTGGAACGGATTTTACATATGCATATTCTAAGAAGTTAAAGTAAGCGTTTTTTCGAACTCACGCGAAGGCATGACACTAGCTTGTGATAAGAAACGATTGTGTCACATATATGTGACTGTTGGTGGCGAGCGCGTTAAGAAAAATCTTACTGAATTCTCTTTTTTCACACAAACACATTATCAGGGAGTACAGTAACGCAAATTTTTCTTTTTATGCGTAGTGTTTAGAAAAATGCAAGGGAATCTCTTTAAAATACATATGGTCTCTATTACGATGGAATTCTACTTTTATTTCTAATTTTTTCTCCCATACAATGTCTCTGACAGTCTATCAGTTACCCATCAGTCTATTGTTGAAAGTTACAAAAATTGGAATAGAAAATTGAGAACTCCAGTTAGAAGTCGTGGATCAAATGTTGCAATCAATTAAAAGCGTAAAAAAGCGAGCTGACAAATAAACCGGGAAAATTTAACGTTTTTTTCGTTGTTTACTGCAATTTGACCATAAATAAGGGATAGTTTAGCAGCAGTACGCTCTAGCTCCGTATGGATATGTCATATATGGCTCGCGTTGTATGCGTTTCACCTCTTATTCATAGACCATTTTTATTAGCAGTCTTTACGGGTACTAGCTTTATGGGTGTAGGCATTATAGGTAATAAGTATTGGTAAGCAGGACTGTAACCTAGATTCTTAATATACCCTTAGTTTCTTAAGATTTCATGACACTTCTGATTCGATTTATTTGATTTTCGAGACTTTTTTGAAACTTTATTAAGGAGAAATTCACTAACCTAAAATTCTAAACTAAAAAACCAAAATATTAGGTTATAATTTAGGAAATGCTTAAAACTTGCCAATAGAAAATCGTATAAAACGATATTAGTGAGCTTAGAAAGTCCATCCGAAATATTATGTTTGCTGATCAAGAATGTATATATTCAGTGAGTGGTTCTACGATATATTTCTATCCGCATATCCGCATGAGTAGTCTAGTAAGTAAGAATCGCGACGGGCAAGTCTGTGTTCGCGGGTTCAAATCTTAATGCGCTTTGGTCGCAGCTAAAGTGAGTGCTCAGTCCATGAAGATGTAGCACATGCCGATTGGGCGGGCGCCTTCACATCTCTTTCTCCAATTCTTTCCGACCATTATCGTATTACGCGGTTTGGTGATGTGGTGGGTGGTTAGTCATATAACAAAAACAAAAAAAAATAAAAAAAATAATGTCCGTCTATATGCTACGTATGAATAATTAGAATTTCCTTTTTCCCCAGTCTTTATTGTGAGAATTTTCAATAACTAACTTGACTTTTAAAATACATTTTCTTGTTTTTATTTGTAATGCACTTTATTTAATATTGAAAAGAACACTCAAACCTCAAATTATTTTACATGCATTTATTAATTAATTAATTTATTCATTATGAGTTTATTATTATGCCATTATTTAGTAAACAATCCAGCATTTCCTCATTTCGCTACCGCTAAAGTAATTTGAAAAAATATTCTTTCATTTATGCTTTTTTATTGGCTTTTAATTGAATATACCTTAAAAAACATTTTTTTCTCTTCTTTTCTTTTTTTGATTTACTTGAGAGCTGTAATAGAATGTTTATATATAATTTTCAATACTTAAAACATTGATTCTTATGAATATACGAACATATATATATTATTATATTATATAGAAGATGGAAATTAATAAAAACACTTATACGTACATACAGACATATGTATACATAGTATATAAGATAGGATATAAAAAAAGGACGAAAGAGAAAATAATATTGAAAAGGGAATACGTACCTAATGTTAATTTTTCACCCGAATCGGGCGGTAATGTAAATCCTAGTAAAGCCATCGATGATATCAGCACACATGGTACAATTAAATTAAAAAAATAATACAGCGTACGTCTACGGATTTGTATTGTAAATGTTACATCCACATATGGTTCCGGACAGCAGGCATACGTGATGGTATTCTTTTGCCCGGGCATTGCTATTATATTACGCGAATTTTCATTTTCAAGTTAATTAGTCATCATAAATATATACAAAAAAAAAAAAAAAAAAAAGTAAGAAAAAACGTTAATTAGTGAATGAAAATTGATAGATTTAACCTTTATTTAGATTCATCTACACAGCTCCACAAACAGTTATGCAATCAATATACAAACACATATATAAACAAAAATAATTCTTTGTTAAAAAACAAAACCAAGTATTTTACATTGAATTCATTTGTATGTGATCGTATTATATACTTAATAAGAAAAAAGAAATGACTTAAATTTCATTGTTTATGCAGCAGAAAATCATTTTTAATTTCGCTGCTCGCCATGCCTTTGTAAAATTGAATTTAAATTAGCATATTACACGTATACTGCAATTTCAGGCTAATAAATAATTCTTTACAAAAATTGATTGCCTCTCTCTGACATTAATGGCTTAAACAATTAAAATTTATTATACCGATCGTGGAAGGACATATTACATGCATTATTTCATTTGTAACACTTGCAAGTATATTTTGAGAGGTCCATAAAATTCAAGTCAACTTTATTAATTGATTTGTGCTTTATCTGTGAAAATTAAAACTTGTTCGTTTACGAAAAACTCCCATAGTACGGATAGTAATTCCGGTATTTCAACTGAAAACCTTATCATATAACAATTTTTTAAAATAGGGTGTTATATGGCAGTTGATCGAAAAAGTGGTCCGGTCTGAACCAGTTTCAAAAGCATGCGTCTTTCGGTTAAAACAAGTGGGTATAATAAATTTCGTTCAAATATCCAAAGAATTACGACCTGTATGTTAAACAAGGGAAAACAGGGCAGACAGACAGACGAACGAATGCATAAGTTTAGATCGATGCAAGATGGGTCAATGGTCTAGCGCAAATCAAGTTTAAAAAAAAGAAAACTAGACAGACGGACGAACAAAAAGCTTAGATCGATTCAAGGTGCGTCTAGGATGTAGCTCAAGTCATTCTGGGCGTGACCTGTAGGTTGAAAAAAGAAAACAAGACAGACAGACAGCCGGACGGACAGAAAAACTTAGATCCATTCAAAGTGCATCTAGGGTCTACCTTCCTTCCACTCCTTCTGGATGTTACATACGTCCGTTCAATTTAGTGTATCTTGTACTGCAAGTGGTGTAGAGTACGATAAAATACGAAATCCAGATTAAGCCTCAATTGTAGTAAAATTGTGCTGATATCCAATGTACCAGAACAGAAGAAAAAGAGAATATTTTTGTGCTAAATTAGTGGTCAATAACGAGACGTTGCTGTATGTCCACTCGTTTGCTTGTTTACTCACAAAAAAAAAGGAGAAGGAAAGTTGCAAACAAGAAAGGATAAAGCACAACGATAACAAGGAACGATTCACTTGGGACGTCTATCGTGCAGATAGGCAGGCAGAATCTCATTTTCCTTAAACGATCAATTATTATTGTTATTATTTTTATTTTTTACTTTCTCTTTATTTTCCTTATTTATTTTACATTTCTGTGCGTGTTTATGGGTTGAAATTAATCATTTAATGATCCGAATGAAATGGCAGTGCCAGTGATTTCAAATGAAATGATTTGACCAAGTCAATGAAATCACTCTCGCTGTCAAGTAAAATTATTTTTAATTATATTAAGTAAAATAAACGTTAATTATTATATTTTGAAGGGATTACAAGTGAAAGTAAGTAAGCAACTCTTACAAACATTTTCTTTTTAAGTGAGAGCAGTAATCTCTACTATGACGAGATTCAAAGATAAAGCAAAGCCGATTTTTATTGATCTAAACTTTAAGAATTTGTATTAAAAACACAAATATTTCGTTCTTTGCTTAAAGTTCAATCAATATAATTGACGGCTTGCCGGATTGCCGGATATGAAGAAGATATTCGACTCCCACCATATATATATATATATATATTTATTTATATATACTTTTTTTCCGGTTTTCTTTCATCAATTCTCTGTACAAAGGCATTTTAATGTAAATAAATACATAAAAAGCAATTTTAATATATTTATATATTATATCATAAATATAAAGAAATAACTTGCGAGCTGCTTAAGAACTATACATAAAGAAAAATATGCTACGGAAAGGCATGACAATATTTTTGTTAACATCGAATTTTATGAAAATTAAATAAAAATTTTTACTCTCATTTCTCTGGCATGTCATAAGTGATGTGCACAAAAGAAATTGTTTCGAAAAGCACACATATTTGTTTTTATTGTTTTATTGCATTTAATATGCTAACGAACATTATATATATAATATGTTAAGTCTGTATCAATGAGATTTAAGTTTTGCAAATAAACATAGAGGAAGGAAAATTGGATTTAATTTCTAATGAAAGGATACAAACATTCTTTGAGTAATAACAAAGTAGTTTATGACTATCACAAGCAAGATATTGCATTGGTGCATAATTATCAGGCGATTCTTTGACGTGCTACATTTTAAATAAAAATGTATAATATTTTATAAATTCATGAATGAATATACTCTTCTACTTTTAGGTTGTAAAAACGCGTGTCGATAATCGTACTCATATTCGTCTTATGATGCTGTACCATTTTGAGACAGGATGGAAAGCAGCAGAGCCATTTCGCAATTTCGGCGAGGGCATAATCAGCGAAAGTCCATGCTGAGAGTGGTTTGTCCATTTCAAATCTGGCGATACTACTTTGGAAGACAAGTTAGCAAGAGGTTGACTATTAGGTCTCAACGAGCGGGCACAATGCTGGACGACAACTTCAATGTAGACCAATCTACCATTATTCGTCGTTTCAGAAAGCTGGAAAAGGTATTGACGTAAATGGTGACTACGCTTCGGATTAACCATTTAACAATGTTACTGTTGAATTTCTATGACTCCTTTTTCATAATAAATGATGGTTAAGAACGCCTGATTATGTCGTTTAAAAACGCCTGATGATTACGGAACAAGGTATTATAATTTTTGATCCCCTTTTTAAGATTATTATAAAACAGAAATTCTTATTATGATTAATAAATTTCTACCTAACCATTAGGTGAACCGTAGGAAATGGACATTTTTGCTTTATCATGCTGGCTGATAATTTTAGGGTTAATTCAAATAATACGAAAAGCATTTCAAACAATTTGGGGTAATACGATCCACTATCGGTAATAAACTCGTATTATTGAAAACGAACTTCAATCCTTAACGAAAAACTTTGTTAGGAAGAGAAGATCTAGATATATAGTAAAAGATACGGAGATTTTAGATTTCATTTCTATAATTAATCGTGTAAAACTTATGTGCTATGACATTACACTGAAAATGAACTGAGCATATTTGTGAAAGTATTATACAACTCATGACATGCCTTCGATAATATCCTTACTTAAAGCATAAGAAAAGAAGACATAAAAACAAACTAATATTTCTTATTACTAGAAGATATTTTTAACTGTTTCCATAACTGTATCACAATTAGAGAAAATAAAATAAATGTTAAAGAGATTACAGAAAATAGTGAAGCATAAGCAGTAAATGAGAAAACATATGCAAATTTGATTAGAAAATTTATATACGTTAATGTTAAAGAAACGATTATTTGTTATTAAAAGATCCTTTTGAAAAAATTTATATCAAAATAAATTTGCATATGTTCGGTTGCTAACTGTATAAAGTCAGTCATATATATATATATATTTATATATAGATACTATATAGGTAGAAAACAGCAAAAAAGAGACAGGTGTAATATAGACACAGATAGAGAGAAATAGAAAGTAAGATAGAGAGTTTATGAGTTTACTAACCAAGTAAATACCACTCGCCGTTTGTGATAAAATCGGAAAGATCCCCTCCATCTTCGGAATTCAAAACCAAATCCAACTGTGTTAATAAAATTACAATACAAAAACACATTTTCGTTGCCATCGTAGAAATATGTTTTTGATGTAATCGAGGGGGGAAATAATATAAATAAATATATTAAAAGGAAATTTACTTAAAATTCTTGTTCAAAGTTTAACATTTAATTTGCATGAAAAGAAATTAAAAAGGATTTCGATAAATATTTTACTTTATCGCTTTTTTGCATTCTCAACGTAATAAATTTCGTAATTGTTAATTACTTTTATTTATTTTTTTTTTAATTTCATTAAGAGTTTTTACAAAAATTGAAAAAATTTTATTCTATTTTTATAAAATTTTTTACAAATTTTTTTATTTGAAGTGGTTTTTCCTTATCCATCGATTTCTTATTGAAATTCTCGCTTTTGCAAACCATGCAAAATAGTTGAAACGAAATTTTCCTTTTTTTTTTTCGTGTTATTTTCAACTATTTCAATTTGTTTCATTGTTGTTTGTATCAATTTTGGGAATAGAAATACAAAACAAAAAAAAATCATTTCACACATGATTCCAATCAGGTTGATTTGTTTCATTTTTCAGTTTCACTCTTGTATATAACGGATAAAGACATTAAGTTCTAGTCGGAATAAAAAAAGAAGAAAGGCAACCGAAAGAACAAAAACATTGGCCCATTGCTCTCAGCTGGCATTCAAAAAGTAAATATTAATATTTAAAAATAATATTCATTTGTTGTATGACGCTTAGCTAGATAAACCTCTGTTCTATTGTTGTTGCTTTGCCTGTTCGGAACTTTAAAGGGTTAAAAAACTTGAAGTACGTTATTTTCAAATCTGGTTTTGCAATTCACAAAAACGCAGTGGTTTGTAATCATTTTTCTGCTGAATAATTAAAGAAACATTTAATATTAAAAAAAAAAAAAAAAAAAATAAGACTTCAAAAATTAACAGAGATTAAATAAATTGAATTCAATTTTATTGATAAGAAAAATAATGCTTTAAAAGAAATCGATTTAATATATGGCATATGAATGCAACAAAGTTATTATAACATAATTTACACTGCTTTTATTAATAAAAAAACATTACATATTTTACGGGTAATAAATATTAAGATAATTGCATTTTCAATGATTATGTCATTATTCTGTTCGGCGATAAGAAATGTCAATAAGGTAGACGAGTAAGCTAACATAGAAATATAATTATAAAATTTATTATCTTAGAAATTGAATTGAAAGCAATTCAAAATTAATAAGAAATTATCTTTTGATTAATTATCTCTAGGGATAATTACATTACCGGACACATATTCCAAGAAGAAATTATAACATTGTGTTTTATACCAAGAGTTTTCTTACGAATTTAAAGCAGTATCTTTCTTAAGGGGATAATGGCGTTTGTTAACAAAAGTAAAAATAAAAATAAAAAGAAAAATAAAAAAAAATTTATATTTTATTTTCATTTTTTTTGATCACCGTCTTAAAATTTGGTACAACTTGTTATTGTTGCTCTTTTTTTCTTGTATGGTGTGGCACACACACATACACACTTTACCTGATTTCCATCGTACGTCCAACTACCGAATTTCATTTCGCAGTGTTGGTCATCGAATGGGAACCACGTGATGTCTATCTTGCATGTGCTTTTGAAGATACCAGGGGGCACGTACAGACAACTGCCGTTATGCTTGACCACAATGTTGGTGTGATACGTGCCATCGAATCCCTCATCCGCGCTAAAGTATATATTTTGATTTTTTTTTTTTGTTTGTATATATAGATTTTTTTTGTTTTTCAAAATTTGCAAATATTTTTTCTTTAAATTTTAAATGAATATGAATATGGTTTAAATTAACTTACAAAAAGTTTCTAAGATACTTAATCTCAAATATTTGTTCATTACTCTTTAGTATAATCAACTATTGGAAATGTTTATATTCTTTTACCTAAATTGGATTACCTCACACATTTTTTTTTCGGTTATCCCTCTTCAAACCTTTAAGGCTTTTGTTTTTGCTTTTGCTCAATCACAATTTTTATTTAAATTCATTAAAGGTTATATATGCATGGATGGATGTCCGTAAGTAATATTTATCTAGTTTAATAGTTTAGTGTTCGATTTCCCATTAGTGGTTTCGCGGTCTCTGGCTAAAGTAGCAGTTCGCCGAAAATTCTGTGCGGTTTATTTATATCTCATTATAGCGCATCAGCGACTAGATTATTTGGCGTTGTTTAGTTTACTTGTGAAAAGTGAAGTGTTATAGATTTCAGTTTCGATAAATAATCCGAAACTAATTCACATAAGTGAATTAAGTGGATTTTCTACGTTGCAATTTTTTTCAACAGGCTTTGGCTGCTTCAAGCGTGGCCAACCTGAAAAATATAATCTTATTGTAAAGAATTCGCAAGCTTGAAAAACTTTTTGAAGTACGGTTTTACTATTTGAAATATATTTATCAAATAATTGACGAATATATGATGACATTTTTTCGAAATCTATTTCTAAATTTCACGTTTCTGATCAACGCGATGTTCATCTCGCAGCCGCTGTTGCTTTTATTTTGTTGCAGGCTAGCAGATGGACTTTTATAAGATCATTTCCAAATGATGGTGAATGTCGCCAATAATCTCGAAAAATATTTTCGATAATCAAAAACCCCACCCACGTGGTTCGCATTGTAAAAGGAATATAATTTTTCCTCGTTGAGAAGGGAAGTTTTTAGTTAAATAAAAAAAAGTTCAACTCCATGCATGTATTAATGAGCTTATGCAACAAAAATCGTGAAACTCAAGCTGTCGTAGTCGAATTACATTCGATATTGCACAAAGCGAAAGAAGAACGCCACGTAAACGTAAAGAAGAGTTTATTTAAACTTTGCACCTAATCCACAAATTTAATCTTCGTATCTCAAAAACCATCTCTAATAGGCTCATAGGTGATAAAAGTTGGTTTTATGGGTAATGATTAACTGAAAGGATTTCCGAAGCTGAGTTAAGTCCACTCGCATTCGGACAGCTTCAAAGTCAGATCTCGTCGAAGTAGTCTTTCTTATAAAAACGCGGAATGTCTCATCCATTGGCTTTGAATGGCCATGCAATGATGAGTCATGATTAGTATCAAACTATTTTCTGAGCGAAAAAAAGGAAACAACTTTTTGCGACTATTGTAGGATTTTGGAAGACGTAAAATTTTGAATTAGCATGTCATCTCCATTTAGTATTTGACTATAAAACTCCATACTATTTCCAGCGACTTTCTATATAAAAAAGTCACTTGATGAGTTCAAAGTTGTAGATATCGTATTCATTATTAAAAACGTGCAATGAAAATCGGTTATCAGAGAGAAATTAATTTTCAATTTGAAGCATTTGTTTAGATTCATACCAAATTATTAAATAAATTCGAGGCAATATAAATACATTTGAGTAGATTTGCATGTTGAAAATTTAATTAATTATTTAATAACAATTTGTCTGCAAATATAAATCATTATATACAAATATATAAAATATGTAAAATATATATAAAAATTTTAAAACTCACAATTTGGAAAACAAAGTGATCGAAGAGAAAAAAGGAGGAGAATACGTCAGGAATGGAGCATTACTCCTTCGATATAAATGGAAAGTGTATTAATCCCAAATTGCCAAAATACAGGAGCTTTCCAATCGACCCGATTATAGATTTTAGATTACAATGAACTTGATGATACAACGAAGATCTGTTGGTCCGCCTAAATTATACTCATTGTTCAGATTATTGCATAAAATCCCAAATGGAAATTGATCGTAGAGCTAGCCCTTAATTATGTTTATATTACGACTGAATTTAGAAAGTGTGTGGAAATTCGATAGAGAACTTTCAAAGAAATCTCATATACGCTATCAATAAAACTCGGAAATTTATTTTGCCAATTACTCAGTCAGTCACTTTGCATGTAAAAATCGAAAAAAGAAGAAATTCTTTTATTTTCGAGGGAGGGCAAATTCAATAAGATGAAGCCTCTATTCGCAAGGTGGTGAGATAAGCGATCGACTTAGTCGAATGAAAAATGATATCAATATAAATGCTAACTCATCTATTCTATCGTTAATTGTCGACGTATTAGACTATTTTTGCAATGACTATGCACGTGGGTTTAGCGAATATTTGGATAGCAATGTATTTACGGAATCGAAACTTGAAGACGAATATTTGACAAAATTGTCGACATATTCCGAGCTTGCGTTGGTTTTCTCTACATTTGGGACGTTTATGTTGGCAGATTCCGCCCACTTCGCATTCCTAATTGATGTGGGAATGATTGAGCCAAATTGTAGCTGCCTATCTTCAATTTTGTCACTGTAACGATTCGCAAAACTTACCCATCATATTGGTGGGTGTTCGTAAAGATTGGTACATTTAAAACGCCCGCACATCTAGTGCTAAAGAAAAGCTTCACTGAAATGCTATATGTGCTACGACGAATAATAGTATTTTTGCATATATTTAAAATTCTAAACCTTGAAATTGTTGACAGTAACTGTGTAAGTGGTCATAACAAAATAGAGTTAACATTTAGTGTACATTTACCTTATAGGCTTTATAAAGAGTCCCCATGTTTTTGCAAGGGGTATAAGGCTAAGATTAAAACTATTAATGTACTAACACGTCGGTTATTCTTTACAAAAGAAAATAGAGACTAAAGATAAGCTGACAATAAACATAACCACATTTTCTTGTTACATTTTTCATTTATGGTAACATGCCGTTGCAAGCAGTGCTACGTTTGCCCTACATTATCGCAAAAACTTTTTAAAACCTACTTTACTTAACGCAATACTTGTGACATAATCTTTTTTGGGAATATGTGATTTATTAAAACTCTCCAATGTAATGCTTTAAAAGTTCTTTAACAAAAAGTTCGCATTCTCTTCCATAAAATCTCATTTAAGTGGTACACGTTTGTATTCTTTTATTATGTTTTAGTTTTTTACTTTACTCGTTTCGTTTTAACCTCTGTGAAAGCATATGTAACCCAATATTTGGTAAAAACATAAGCAACAGATTTTTATAATGTTAAACGCAAAAAAAAAAAAAAAAAAAAAAACGAAATTGTTTAACTGACAGAATTCAGGCGAAAAAAAGAGAGAAAACTTTTCTAAATGCACACACTTTTTGTATATGTAAAATCCTCATGTACGGGCGATAAACAAAGCATATGTGTATGCATACTTCATGTATGATATAAATGATAGAGAAAGATTAAGTAAACATACATGCCGTTATGATGAGGTTAGTGGTGTACACATTTAGTAGAAATGAGCCATAAGGTATTTGCTGAGGATAAACATTCGTACATGAAACAAAACTAAGAGATTGTTTAAAGTGTTGTTTGCTAGTTACATGGTTGATACCGGTAGAAACGAATGACCGAACCGCATTAAGGGCATATAATGTTTGCAATGATTTTGGATCACCTTTCAATAAATGCATTAAAGCATAAGAATTAAAGAAAAAGAAACTTAGGCAAAATCTCCCCTTTTCTCTGCGTTTAATATAAGTTATGCTGCGTTATAAGAATTTATGGCGAAATGATTACAGATTTTCACTAAACTTTCGATCAGCAAACTTAGTTTTACTAGAGTGCGGTGCACAGAAACTTTGGTTAGTTAAGCAAACATGCATATAAACTTGTCACCATAAGCACTCTGACGCATAATCACTCTTGTTGTATATTAGTTGTAAATGCTGTACTTATGATTAAATTCTCCCATCATGCACATACAGAAAGAAAAAAATATGCGCAAGCTAAAGGGATTGGTTGATGTACAAACAAAACAAAATCCTAATGAAAAAAAAAAAAAGAAAGAAGCTTTCGCAGCCAGTTTCTGATATTCACTAAACCTTAAATAAAATATCTGGAAGCAAAAATTATGAAATTCCAAAGTATTTTTCATATATACATGATCATGAGAAACATTTTTAGGTAGTTTCAGCTTAATATTCCTTACGACTTAAATCTTTTGAGTTATTGTGAAAATCAAGCTCCATTCAATATATCTAGCGAGTCACTAAAGAAGTTTCAATTTTTTATCTTGTAATTTGTCCACGTAAATGTTCAAAGAGCAAATAACCAGATGATCAGATAAGTGAGGGCAGAAGATGTTCTTCGTTTCGGTCCCACAAATTAGGTATAAGTTCTTCATAATTTACGTTCAAAGAGACAATAAGCAGATGGACAGACAAGCGGGGACAAAAGTCTTTCTTTATCTCGCTCCCACAACTAAACTTTAAGTGCCTCGTAGTTTATTAAACTAAGCAAATGCGAGTTATCTTTAGTCTAAGTTAACAGTTTTTTGTGGCATAATGATCGTTGACCTTATTCGAAGTGTAATTAGCCGGCAAAAAGTTTGATACCGCAAGTGATTCGAGATAGGTGTTGGGATAAATGATGATCGATCACCGAAACGAGCAGATGATGTTCGAATACTTCTTGCCAAAATAATCGAAGCGAGCAGTCGTTTATACTAAGCTTCTTGTAGTAGTCGTCGAGGACAAGATGTTTGGTTAACAACGCAGGAATGTCAAGACTAAGGCCAACCAGGTAGATGTTAGGAATAGGGTTTGGCTGTTTGGAGGATTAGCTAAAAAATAAGAAATAAGACAATCTGAGAGATCAGCGAGCAGAAAAGCACAGTAGTATAGTGTCGTTAAAAACTTGAGTGGCGGCCAATAATCTGTGTAGTATAATTGCTATAAGTTCAATTTTTTGACTGAGTGAATTTACTGGATTGGCTGAGATAAAAAGAATCAAATAAAACAGACGGGTGAAGGGAGTTTCTTTTTTAATTTATTTGTTTTACTAGTGACTTTCGTAGAGTTTGAAAAGAAAATTCACCATCAGGAATGGAAACGGCCTAGGTAAAATTTTAGAAAACATAAATAAGAAGAAAAACGGATTAGATAATGTTTAAGAAAATATAGAGGCGACTAGTTTGTTTCTCACAATAGTCTTTTCGAAGTCTTTGATCGCTAGAATAAATCTATTACGTCACAAGTTCACTTTACACCATTTTTATAGTGTTTGCTTCTTGGACTAAAAATTGTGGCCTGTAGATTTAATACAAAAAAAACAGGACGCGCAGACAGATCAAATCGATTCAGGAAATGATTCTGAATAACAAGAAGTGGGTCTACCGTAAGCCCTTGTGAGTGTTGTATACATTCGCGCAAATGTAATATACCTTTCTACCACAGCTAATGTGGGATATAAAAAGTCAGTGTATGTTTTTCGATTATTTGAAAAACTTGTTATTATATAAAGTGGTGTGAAAACTTTGAATTGGATCGGACAATTTTTTAGCTCCTTTGACATTTAACCCCTCCTACGGAAAGTGAATCATTGTAAGGTAGAAATACTTCTTGATGAAAATTTGTTCGTAATAACAATTTAACATAAAAATTAACGATATCGAATTTGGTTTACGTAGGTCCGATTTTTACATTCCGTGATGTGCGAGTCTACTACTAAAAAATAATAAAATCTTTGATAAGAAAATTAAGTTCGCTAACCCCTCATTGTTCTCCAATACAAGGACTTTTCCTAATGTATTATTAAGAAAATGAGTGAACGACTGTTGCAAGTGAGTGGTGTAGGGTATCTAATGGTCTGCCTTGCTTGACTGAAGCATTCTTACTTGTTTTTATGATAAAATTTATATAGTCTTTCCTGGCTTGGTATGCTTTCTAATTACTTAGATAATAAAGACAGGATTTAATTACAAACAATTATACATGAAAAGAGCTTTTAAGAAACTATGTGAGGTCATCTTTGGAAATTGAGAAGATCATCTAACAAATGAGTTTAAAATCTTAATGCTAAAACGGTTTAATTTCACAACAAATAAGAAAATTACATTCGATTATTAAAGAATGTTTTATCTCAGTGATCGTATAAACAAAGGAAAAAGAGTTAAATTTTCATATTCTACATATCTAGTGGGCGCGTCTGAATTTTTCCGATTTTCACAATAAAAGTGAAAATATATGGGATGTATGTGTTGTCTTTTATCAGTAACAAGCAAAGAACACGGGAAGCAAAAGTGTTTGCAGTTTTTTATTATATAGGCGTGTGGGTGTTGTAGGCGCGTTCTTTGGAAAGTATGGTTCACTTTCCAGTTCTTATGCAAGTTTGCAGGCGATAACTTAATTTTTTCGAACGGGTGACTTCTTAGGACTCTGTAGTAACACAGTTGCCCAGGCAAGCAGATGAACGCACGGACATGCTTAGGTGCATATCAAATTTGAAACTGGCCAAGAATTTATATACTTTAAGATGTCGCTGAAGATTGCTTCTGTGCGTCATGTAAATGTTTTGAAAAAAAAAAATGAAATTACAGCACATGGCATAGCCGGTTCTTTCCATTTTTTTAAAGGTACTACGGCATCGCCCATAGAATATGCTTTCAAATGTTCGTCGATTTATCTGCTTTAGTTTATGAGTAATGAGCAAAAAGTCAGTTTCTTATTCCTTTTGAAAAGCAGATATGTCCTCACTTTACACAGTATTTTTGGCGTATCTTTCGACCGATTTGCGTCATTTTCTATATCAATTTCCAACGTTTCAGCCAAATTTTGAGTTCATACCTTCCCTTTTGGGGCCAGGAGAATGCTTACGACAGACTTTACAGTGACCGACAGCCATGTAGACGGACAGACGCACTTGCCGATCAAGAATATTACACTAGCTTCCTTCTGGGCGTTACAAACTTTTTGACAAAATAAATATACCCCTCGTCTTAATTTTCAATAGGTTCTAATAGATAGATTTCTGTGCGATATTAGGTACGAGAAAGTTTGGAATTCACGTATATACATTTAGATTGATTGCATTTCATAGTTGGAAGAGAGCAGTTATCTGCATACCAAATTCACATTTTGTGAACAAGACATATGTATATCTATATTTAAAGCGATAGCTATAAGAAGATTTAACTTAGCCCTCACTTTCATTTATGCAAACGAAAAGTATTAGAAGGCAAATAAAAAGGTATAAAATTAAATTCTATGTAAAACCTATTGAACAAATATAAAAGAACGATTTGTCCAATATTTTACACAAAATTTACACTTGTTAACGGTAGAAGAAAGTATTGAAAAGTTTATATACACAAATTATATGAGAAAATGCAGAAAGAAAAATTGAATTTTTAATTTATTTCGGGGCAACCGCTACAACAAAAATAACAACAACAACAACAGATTATAGAATTCCTATTAGTTCTCTGTAAATTACTACAAAGTGCAGATTTCATTTTTGTAAGCAAGAAATACTAAACAGAAATACACATGGAATTTATAAATTCCCACCCATATAATTGAACTTTTGCATTAAAAAAAAAAAAAAAAAAAAAAAAAAACAATAATCCAATGCTATGAATTTTGTATACTTTGTAGTACATTTTTGCACACAATTTATGGGGGCATTTACAATAAAACTCAAATTTATTTCTTTTTTTTTTTATATACGTGTACATATATATATATGTATATATATATATATATATAAAGATTTACTCCTTTTGCAAGTTTGTATCTTTTAAAAATTTCTATAAAATATTTAGATTAGAAATGTTGGGTAAGAGTTTGCATAAAATAAAATCAAAATACTGGCAGTGATAAGAATATTGAGAAGAATCTAAAGAATATTTTTCGTATATATATTTTAAAATATTTTTCTTCTTCAAAAAAAAAAATAAATAAATAAAACAAAATGATTACAGAGTTTTAGGCAATTCTATACATCTTAGTTACACCTCTCGGAATTTTGATATTACTACACATTATCTCTACTTCTTGGTGCTAATTAATGAAGAAACAAATGTTGTTTCTAATGTGTCGATCAAGCATCGACTTAACCTCAACAAAAATGTTGCCTTGTTAAATGTTACCTTTCATAGAGCCAAACAAAATTTTAAGTTACTTAACATAATTTGAATTTTCTTTATACATTTAAACGTCAAAAGGCATATGGTTAGTATGTGTTGTGGACGAGGGTAAAAATGTTGTTAGGACGTAAAATGATTGAAGCAAAGCATCAAGCATATGAGTTAAACAATGCTTTTAGGAAAATGAAGGAAAGTTAAGTTGTTGAAGACTTATTTCGCTCTGTTTGGCTGTCAATTGTTTTTGTTCTTTTTTTCCATAAATGACCAGCTTTTCAAAAGGATTATAGGTAGTGCACGGAGTGTATGTATGGGTAACTATCGAACGAACGTATGAGCAAGATGAGGAAGTTAAGTAGTCCTATTAAACGATTTGATTGGTGAACAAAATTTCTTTAATCTTCGTACAATATTTGTTATGGGGATACTTGTACATAAGTACGCCATCGGTTATGTTAATTCAATGTGCAAGACTGGCGAGGGTGATTCACCTTTTTTCTCTGCACGCAGTTGGCAGCCTTTAAGCAAAACCTGAATTTCCAACCTACACATGCAAATTGTTCGGACATAAGGCTGTGTGAATAGTACGAATATCGGCTGCAGTCAAGTATTTGCCGCACAAAACCAAAGCCTGTGAGTGCTTTCTTCGAAACTTCAAATATGCTTCATGTCCAATGGATGTCATTCTGTACTCTTATGTCTAGCAATGCAAAAATAGAAAAGAAGACAACATTAAGGAACTAAGAACAATGAAGTTGCGCAACATTTTGTTCGGTGTATTGGGCATGAAACACGTTAAAAATTGTCATATTTCAATAGTAGTAGGAATACTTGGTCATAAACTATATGAAATATCAAAGGCCAAGCAACGTATTTGTAGTACGAAATTTTCCCTTTTCGTTCATATTTACACGGCCATCGTGTTACTAAACAACAAATCCGATGAAGATGTAAATAGCACCACCAAAAAAATAAACACAAAGATGTATGAAGACTATGATTAAGAAAAAAGTTTATTCCTATTTTAAATCACGGTTTATGCTCTCTACAAAATTTGAAATATATTTGGAATAAGAAAATCTTGTAACGAAAACCATATCAATATTAGGAAATTGTTTGAGCAAAGAAATGGAAAAAGGCCGAGATACACTTTACTTAAAGTAAAAGCTGTTCTCTTTATGTATATCAGTAAAATCTTGGTAAACTTTGGTTATTTGACAGAGCATATGATATTCTTTTTATTTGTGAAATAATAATAATAATGAGTAATAACGTAAAAAATAATACGAGAAATGTTAACACAATACCAATATTAAAGTAAACAGCATACTTGATAGGCCTGAAGTTCGTCAAAAGTTTGGCAAAAACATTGAAAGTTCTTGCATGCGGGTTGATATTGAAAATGATCCAAATCGTTTGAAGGACACGCCTACAGTACCACGTAAACTGAGAATACCTCTGTTTTTCAAAGGAACTAAAAAGAGCCGGTTTTTCTCATTGTTTATAAACTATATTCTATGCTTTGATATCTGTACAAAGATGGGTGAAATTGACATACGCCCACCCAATATTATAATGCATCAAAATTTAATTTTTTTCTCGAAAAGGAAGCCATAAAGTATATAAATTCTTGATGAGTACCAAATTCAGAATGCTCCTAAGCATGTTCGTCGGGTTGTTTGTCCATCTGTTCCTCTAAAAATTATATAGCGTCTGCGGTACACTTTCTCACGTTCGCAAAGAAGAAGAAATTTGCTACAAATTTGCAAAAGAGTTCGGAAATGGCACAAACAAGTTAAAGAATACGTCTACAACGGCCACATGTCTATATTCAACCAAAATCGGGGCACTGTTGTTTTGCTTGTCTTTTGCTAATGAACTACTATAGATAGATGATGTAAATTACCGCAAAATTATTCCACAACAAAGTCAAAAATCAGCCACGTCCAATCAATATTATGGAGCATGCAAAATTTATATTTTCTCATCAAGGTTCTGAACTGAATAAAATCTTCTTACTTGTTCATAATACTTTCTCAATTCTACTATAAAATCGGCGAATATTTATTCACCGACCTGATGCAATATTTTGCAAAAGTAGTCGCGTTGCTGCATGAATCAGGTATAAAAAAATAATCACAAGTATATAGAAATAATCACGTTTTTAGAAATTTTCTGTATTAACTCTTTGTTAATATGGTAATGAGGCAGAAAAGCGCAATAATTATATTTTCATATAATAACTCGTTATTTATTTCAATTTAATGCGCCCCTATAATCTCTTCAACTTGATTCAGAAAATGCGCAAACAATTCAATAATAAAGAGAACACAAAGTATACTTCGAATGTTTCAATGCCCAGCAATTGGTTATGTATGTGTTTTACTCAATAAGTATTAAAATATAAAAAGAAAAGTGTTCATCTATTTGGTTCATTTATCCTGGGATTACATTAAACATTTCAATATTGCGAATTAAACAAACCTAAGTTTAAAAATAACAAGTGAAGCCTGGGGACAATCACAGTTTACAGTTTCGACAACTTCATTGAACAACTCAAATGATTTTTCAGCCTTACTTGACTTTCAATAAACGAAAAGATCTACTAGGCGCGCATTGTGTACGGCTTCCGATAGGTTTCTCCATTTAATAAACTTAACATACTCTTTCTGGGATAAATACAATAATTTCAATGAATAACTAAACATATTTGATCCATTTCATGTAAACCAAACAGACGGAATGATATAAATAATAATTGAAAATTAAAAAAAAAAAGAGAAACAGAATAAATAAGAAAATTACATTCGGCCTTGGCCGAAGCTTTCATACTCACTTCACATCTTCATCTTAAAAAAGAAAAAAAAATGAAAAAAAAAAGAAATTTCGATACTCTATAATATTGAGTAGGCGTGTCAAATGTTATCCATTTTATCCATACAGCCACTGTAGCATCAGCTATAGAATATGTATGGAAATTTTTATCATTGGTATCTGTGGTGCGTTATGAGTAACAAGAAAAGGAACTAATTGTCTTGCTTTCAGAAGCAAAGTCGTTTTCAGATTGCCCTGCATCATAGCCATATCCTCTGGACGATTTACTCTCTCTTCAATTTGTGAACAAGAACTTTTTCGCCATATTTGAAACCGATATCTTAATTTTTGGGCAGCCGGAAAAGCTGTACTACAAAGGTATATACGGACGGACAGACGAACTTGGCCAGATCTGTTCAGAAATTGATGCTGATCAAGAATATATGTGTACCTCAGAAGGTTGCTGAAGTGTGCTTCTGAATGTTGCAGACGCTATAACAAAAATAATATACCATCAACCATTGCTTGTTACCTACAAAAAAATGTAAATAAAGCTTATGGGTATTTTATAGATTTTTGCTGGTATTATTTACCCGTATTGCATAATATTATGCAAACATCAAATAATTTTGCAAATATCTTTGATTAGTTTAGGAATTATAGGGGCTTAGATTGAATTGAAATTTTTTACAAAATTTAGATATGATAGACTGTCTAAAGAGATATAACCTAAGCGCGTTATAGTATTAAAATTGATTTTTTGTAACATTATTGTAACATTTGTTTAGGTTTTCGCTTTTATCAGTAAACCTTATATTGAAAGTTGCGTGTTATTCGAAAATAATTTTTGTTTTTATTCGAGTTTTTATGCTTCTTTGCAGCTTCGAGCATAATTACTACTGCTCTTATTGGGCGCTGAAGCACTTTAGCTCAGAATATCAGAATTAATGTGTGATGCAGTCGTAGATGAAAGAATAAATAGGAAATTGCCTGAGATATTTTTAAGAACACTTCTGAATTAAATTAAGGTCGCGTAAAATTTAAAAGTAATTCATCTTTAGTAGTAAGTAAGGATATAGAAATTAGTTGAGTTATCTAAGTAACCTAAGGGAGCTGATAGTGCAACATTCGTTGAAATTTCATCAAAATGGCAAAAGTTAGGTTCACAAAAGTTACGAAGATTTTTTTCCAGGTTATTATGGAAATTTCAATCAAATTTCTAAATCAAATTGAAAGTGAAAACATATGGGAAATATGGTATTTTTAAAACAATTATATAGAAGAAAGCAAGTCAAAAAACGTGCTCTGTTATCTTTGTTCGTCCGTAGATAAATTCTGAGAATGCAGACTTCCCCCTGTCGACTTGTGGTGTTTCAAAGTGAACATGGATTGCCAATCGCTTTTTTTCAGAAAAAGAATTTTCCTTATCCGGCCTTTGGTATGCTTACAGCTGCAAATACACGTGCGATACGGCGTTACGTTTATCGACTGTTTGAGAAGCAATCGTTATGGGCTACCGCTTAGACTAGTGTATAAGAGGCGCATACTCAGGTTCAATATCCGGCGCATTAGATCACACTTTAATTATGATTGACGCTTGGCGATTGAGTGCTCGATCAATAAAGGTGAAACACTTACCGATCATAGCGTACTAAACTAATTCTCGACGAGAATATCCATAAAAAAATAAATATATTTTTCCTTTTTGGATCGAACATAAACCTTGGATATATCTTGTAAATATGGGCTTTGAGAGTGTGGTTGGAAGATTATTTTGCCCTTCCAATTGAGAAGTCTTTAAGAACCCACTACGACTGAAAGAGCGAAGGGGCCTTAAGTTTCACAATAAAGTTTTATTCACTATTTATTGAAAATTGCCTTTATAAAGTGAATAGAGAAGAAATTTCAGACGAGAGATTTTGATTTGATAATATAAAATTGAAGATGCTTCTTATGGAGCTCTTCGTATTGACTAATGGGTGTCTTGAAGTAAGCTGTCTATCATTGACAATTATTTTTATTTATTTGTTTTTTGTCTATATAATTTGTAGGTAAGTTTGTAAAGTATGGATTTGAAGCCGAATAATTTAGATTATGTGAACGCTTGCGATCAATGAGTTGTTAATCACGATTCTTAGCCTAACCGGCTACTCATGCGGATTATCATCCACATGTCTTCTTAAAATGGTAATCCAAATATCACCGTCTTCGTTATTCTAATTCTTCCTCATTTTTCCTATTATTAACTAACTTATTCTCCTTCCTTTATTATGCGAATTCTTTCTTCACACTATCTACTTTAATTAATTCGTCGAATTGCATTCACCCAGCCGTATGGATTAATTTCTTTATGTAACAATATTTATGGTATTATGGTAATCTAAAATTGTCATTTCCATCTACATTTGGCCTTAATCTTTTGCAGCAGCCGCAGTCCTGATATATGGTTTTTGACTTTACACAATATATATACAAAAGTGCAAAATACTTCCAAGTACTCATAAATATGAGAAAGCCATTGGCATCTACCTATGTGTGTTGCCTTGAAGTTGGAAATTATGTCCTGGGTTATAACGATAGCAGTAGAAGAATTATATTCTTGGCTAAAAATAAAGTGTGCACATTTTCGGGTTCTAAGTCTTCCGGACAATCTAGTGCTATTTTAATTCTTTGCTCATTTTAAACACATATTTATGATGGAAATTAATATTTATTTTGTAATATAATTGTTGCCTTAGAAAAGGTGATGTTTGTTTTCATTAATTGCACCTAAACTTGTATGTAATTAATTCAAAATCAATATCAATATTAATGTTGCCGAATTGTATATATGTTTTAGAACAAGATTGTCTATGCATTATAAGTTGGATTACACGTTCGTCGATCTAGTTCTATTTATGAATTGATTTGTGTCTTTGCAAGTAATTGTGAAAAGCTTGCAAGAAAAGTTTATTCGAAAATGGACGTTTCTGGAAAAATTTGTGCTAATATGTCATCGGTAGTCTGGTAGAAAATGTGCAAACATAATCTCCTCTACTTTCTGTTGAGCTTGGCACCAAAACGTTGCACTATCAATATAACCTTGGAGTTGGAAAAACCTTGGCAAAGTTGCTGTGTGACGAAGGAAAGAAGGAAAGTCTTATTTATATAGTTCATTAACGTAATTACCATGAACAGTTTATTAGATTTCTCATATGTTTGCAACGACCAGGGATGCGCTTCCAATACTCTAAATATGGAGTAAATTTAATTATGTCAGCCAGTTTTGTTTCTATTGCTATTATGGCGTTGAAACTTTGTCTAGAAGAAATTTTAAGCTTATCACTTTCATTAGATGAAATTCGAAAGCTGACTAGATCGGTCTTTGCGTCCAGAAACAACTAGCAAAAAATGTACAAACTCTAACTCTTGAGGCCTAAAAAAGTTCTTAAAAGCAGCATGCGAATCACATGCGCAAAAGGGTTGGCCGTAATATATAATAAAAAACATCTATAAATATACACATATATATATATATATATATATATATTAGGATAGCGGGAACCATTTGTCGTACTTTATGGAAAGCATTTGAATCTGAGATTGATTGACATGTTCTTAAGCAGTCGAACGGTGGATGGCAAGTATCCGTGCAAATGTAAAGTGATTAGATGTGGATTATTCTCCAGCATGAACCACAAAATGCCATTGTTGCCCCGATAAGTTCTTACAAGTAACCGAATGCGTTGCTGCCTTTCTGGAACTCATAAGAAATGCAATGTCCTAAGTACACTTTACCTATTGCGCTTTATTTACTTTGTACTTCGAAACTGACTGATGGAAGACATTGGAAGCAGTCTTCCTATAATAATGTGGTTTTTCTTGCCCAATCATCGATAGGGGGCTTGCCAAGTCGTGTAGATATATATAATTTTACATATAAAGTTCAATCGCTGCGATATCGAATGCACGTATCTTCGCTATTTTAATATGTATGTGCACGCATATGTAAAGAAGGTGTGCATAGCATATATATATATATAAAGTTTGACTAAACACGAATGTGATTACTTTCCTAACGAACTTTGTAGAATGAATGTATTGTGAATATTGTTATGCATTAATGTAATCGTCTTAGCCGATGTTTACAGTAATTGTTTTATGATTGCTATCAATGCACTGGACTGCACTTCACTGAACGATTATTTTAGTAAACGGAAAACTATTGTAGTTTTGTTTTAAAAACTCCAACTATCCTTATCTTTTTCACAATTTTATTATCACTCATTGCGATAAGCGTAAAATAGTAGAGATTTCCAAAAGTTATAATGGGCAGGAAATTTCATTTACATGAATTTCATTCGATAATATATAAAGGGATTACATGCAAGTTGGCAAAAAAGATTTCGCAAGGATTTCTGATGCATGGAATGATTCGATTATCAATTCAAATGTTCGTTTAGAGGAAAAACACTTGAACTCAAAGCTCTGCTTGTCAATTGGTCTACTTCCCCTCCAACATGCGTTCCCATGACTTATTGTGCAATCAACTTACGAATATAGGCAGCATATCTTTTCGTCTCAATAACAGAGGTATAGAGACCATAATCAAGAATCTCAGATTGTTGGAAGACAAGTACACTTTGTTACTGTCAAAATGCAACTCAACCTTAGAAGCGGAATAGGTATGAAGGATCGATGGAAGAGAGCGAGAGGGGAAATCTTTACATTATACTTTATAAATAAATCATTTCCAATAGCTAATGCTTGCCTTAGCGAGATACTTAACCTAAGTACTGTTTTATATAATATGCATAAATTTATGAAGGTATAATATAAACATACTTGAAATTTGTAGACTTATTTAAAATAAATATTTAAATCTGTTTGAAAAATTACTTTTCTTTTTATCTTAAATATAAATTTTTATTTAATTTTGTGTGTGGTTTTTATTTTATTTCAAAATTTTTTCGATTTTCTAATAACGTTTATAAGAATATATTATTTAAAAACAAAAAGCAGAATGAATAGAAAATATAATCGTACACATACAAGCAAATATCTGTGTAATTTAATAAAATATTTAAAGTTATTTAATCTCTTTGGCTAGTTTGTCGTTCATTGTGTGTGGGACGTTATGCAGATAATTAAATAACTTTACGCAGTTGTTTATTTATATACATATATATATATATATATTTATATATATATATATACATACATACACACATTAAGTATGCAAGCATGCATATGTGTATGCATGTATAAGTGTTTGTGGTAGTCTTTATAAATTAATATACCATATATTTGAAGTTATACATTGCAACCACACATACGCAATACGCACACACACATACACATACTTACAAAACCGATTCATATTTACAAAACAAACAAACATTTAAATTCTGCATTAAATAAAATAAAGCAGAGAATTAAAAAAAAAAAAAAATTACAAAAAAAGCACTCAATACGAAGAATTTGTTCGTAGAAAACCTACAACACATAAACGCATATCAGATACATGTAAACATTTAAGTTGTATTAAATGAAACTGAACACAATTTTTTATAAGAGAAAGAAGATTTATTTCAATTTTATTTAGCGTAAAATTTTACTTAACTAAACAAAAATGAAAATATATCGGAAAAGAATGAAAAAAGAAGCTTGTGTACGAATATCAGGTTACTTTAAATGCTATGATTTATGATGTGCATTATTTTGTTGATTTGATCATGAGTGGCTTTCCTAAAACATTTATTCCAATCGCTAACATTAAGAACGAAGAGTTTTGATTTTCTTCTTAGGAAAGTTCGTAAGTTGAAGAATTTTGAAAATAAAAGGAAGTGCCCATTGGGCAACTAATTTTCATACCTCATTGATAGGGGTGATCACTTTCGTTATCATATCCTAAAGTATGCGTATTAATCCACAAAAAAAAAAAAATTATTTCCCAAGGTTTTCATGTGTGTTTCTAAAATGAAAATAGTCTTGATTTGTTCGACCATCAAAAGATTTTGTCAGTTCATTTGAAACACATACCCATATGCGCAAACAGTATACAAACTGCTTTGGAAGCAAGTTCGCTTAAAGAAAGGGACGCTCTGTTTTATGCTCCAATATCTTTCGTTTCGTTAATTGATTGCTTTAATTGACAGTGTGAGAATTTTGAAGAGAAAAGATAGAAAATCAGTTGCGCCTAATGGCGGATTTTTCAGAACTATTACTTCATATCTTTGCAAAATTGATGAAATATTTTGGTGAACAAGGCCAATTAAAGATCACACTCCATTTTCTACTGCAGTTTCATCTACTATATTAAATTTTTAAGTTTTTCCAACTGTGAACGTTTCAAAAGACGGGTGGATGGACGGACAGAAGGGCCGATTGATGGGAAAACTGATAAGCCAATATCACTTTGAACCTTAGCGTAATATAAAATGTATATACTTTCTTGTATAGTTTCCGATATGTACTTCTGGATTGAGTTGACTACACATGGAACCATCCTTCGATAGTCGATAGGAAATTATTAAGTTACACTTACTACTTTGTGAATAGGAAGTCACGGATACTTTTCTTTTATTTTTTTTATTAAAAACTGATCTATTTATGGAAACAAATTATCTATACACTATTTCTATGTTTGTTAAGGTAGTTGATAACATTTTTTTAATAACTTTCTAAAAGCAAAAACTAACTAATAGTTCATGCAAAAAACAAAAAAGAAACCGTTTTTTTTTTTTATAGTCCTGCAGGTGGCAATATTCTCTCTAAAATAAAAACAAAATTTTTGCTATCCAATATCTAGTGAAGAATAATTTTTGAAAATGTTCTCTAAAAAAAAAATTCCGCCGAGTTTAGGCAAATATTGTTTGATTAAAAAAAAAAAAAAAAATTAACTATAAAATTGGCGAAAGTAAACCATTAGATAGCAAAAGTTAAAGTTGAAAATTGAAAACGCAGAAAAAGCTCCCAAAAAACATGATAAATAATAAAAAATTGATTTTTTGAGCTAAATAAAAAATTCATTCCAACACAAAACCTTTTATATGTCATTCTCGAATATTTAAGGGATCATCTACCAAACCAATGAAGTTTGAGATGACAAATTCGATCGTGCTATTAAGACTTCGTAGACCTCATGAAAAACTTATTAGACGTTTCCTAGAATAAACTTGGTAGGAATGATCAGCGCTTTGTTGGAGATCAAAATAAACGATCGTTTAAAATCTGAGAGCTATATAAAGCGGCCACTTGCCACTTTTAAACTTTCAGTTAAAGACAAAATTTCGCGAAATCGCGAAAATAATTGCTCATAAGTTTTTAATTAAACTTCGTTGAGATCAAGTTTAAGAATAAGGATAATCTACTTGGGAGAGGTCTGAACTAACTAACGAATAGAGAAGACCTTAGGTGATATTAAAACATTTAAATATACTTGCTAATATATGATAAGCCATCGACATCCAGCTGGGCAGATATATTTTATAGAAAAAGCAAAATGTGAACACAACCACTTAGTTAAGCAGGATTAGGTAAAACAGCTCTACGGTGGGGATATTTGTAAGAGCACTTAACGTTAGATTGAAATAATTATGCAATCGAAATCTGCCAATTCAGTCAGGCGCTTTGTTTATTGGTAGATTTGTAAGGCTTCCTAAGACCTTGTGTGAGTAGATGCGCTGGTGTTCGCTTGAATCGACTACAAGTTTCAAACAAAGACCATTTCATTGCTTTGCTTTCCACGTCCTAGGAGTTATGTATGTTACTAGCACTAAATTATACCGTCACATGTTCAATTTTTCTTGTGCTCCGTTGTATTTTGCCTAGAAAATTATATGTGCCCTCTGATTTCTTTCGCCCAATTATAATCTGCACCACTTGTGCACCAAGGATATATGAAATTTGCGCGTATGTGTGCAGCATTGAGAAGGACTTGACATAGACCCGTCTTTTGTGATACTGACCGATCAATTTGTCTGTCTTTCTGTCCCTCTTGTTTTCTTAACCTACAAGTCGCAAGTTTTGAAATATTTTGATGATATTTGTTACACACACGGACCACTTCCTATATGAAGCCTGATTGTGACAAGTCGTTATATGATTAACTATAGGGTGGTGTACAGTATTTATTGGTGGGTTATAGTGTTTTTGTTCGCTTTACTTAATTTTCCTGCCTTTTTGTTTTAAGGTAATTATTTATGTAATGAAATTTAATGGAAAAATGATCAATAAACAACTTTAAGGAAAAATTAAAAAATTTAAATAGAGAAACAATAAGAATAGGTTTCAGTTTTAAGACTTTACAAAATGAAATACTCATGGAATAATTTAAAAAAAATTCGTCTATTTTATATTAAAATTGTTTTTATTATATGTTTTATTAAATATAATTTAAATTTGTTTTTATTATTTATTTTAATACCTAAACTATTTTTTGATTTAGTCAATAATATTTTTACTTTAAATCGATATTTTATTAATTCTTGTTAGTTAGCGTTTTAATATTGAAATATTAAAATTTCTAAATGTCATAATAAATCAAATAAAAATTAAATGAATAACTTAATAATGCAGACGTAAACTTACGTATAAATAATAATGATTAAGCCATAAACTAAACGATGAGATATACTATTAGCTGATATACGATTATTGCATATTTATATAGCGGGAGAAATACAGGTAAACCTACTAAAATGCATAAACCACTTAAGTAACGATTTCTAACTAATTCATTTATTTGTTTGTTTACTAAATATTTTAAAAGCATTTTATCAGGTTTAACTGCTTTTAGTTTTTTCCCCTCTATTATGTAGATTATAAAGAGCTTTATGGGGAATATTCAATAGCGAGAAAGCCTTTTCAATAACAAAAAAAAAAAAAAAAAAAAAAATAGACGAAAAACAAGAAAAACAAGAAAAACATAATCAAGGTCGATTTAAATGGTTTTTTTAATTTTTAATATTGAATATTCTCCGCTCTTTTTACACCCACCACCACTAAAGCCATAGTAATATTTTTTAATGTAAATGAAATTCATTTGCTTCATTATTTCCGTTTTTCCCTTACTTTACCATCGCGGTTAAATGCATTAACGTATATCAATAGAGAAAATATTCTACAACATTTGTATCAGACACGCCTATTTGGCTTTGCATAGTCAGGTTGTTTAAAAATTGGTAGAGACAATATTGAAATGGGCAGAGAGTCTGCTACGTACAGCTCAAGCTCTCAAAGAACTTTCGAACAGCTCAACCATTGATTGGTCAAAGGTCTAGAAGCTTACATGCTTACATGGGAAAGATCCAAAATGAGGGAAAATGGCTACCATACGAGTTGACCGAAAGCAATATCGCGATTTAATTGCTTGCCAGGCAAAAATAGGCGTATTGTGAGTGGCTTTGAAGAATGAACCTGCTACGACAAACTCAAGTGCAAAAAGTTACGGGTTAGTTCAGCAGAATCATCCACATCGACACCGAAGCGGAACACTCATAGTCGTGAAGTTGTACTGCGCATATAATGGGAACAGCAAGGTGTAACGCATTGCTAGGCGCTAAAACCGAATGTAACTGTTTCTCCAGATGTCTACCGACGTCAGTTTCAAGGATTTATATTTGCAAAAGAGACCAGCGGTAGCTGTTGTCCTTTTGCATAAGAACGCTCGGCCACACTTTGCAAGAGTTGTCAAGCATGCACTGTTGCAGGTCGAATGGGAACCTCTGCCGCACTTATACTTGTAGCGCCTTTTGATTGCCATGCACGGGGTTTAGGAATGATGAAGAAGTGCGAAAATGGGTCGATGTTTGGATCATTGGCAAACATATATCCTTGTTTCGACCCGGCATCGCCATGTTAGCAGAAAGAAGCGAAAAAATTGTAGAAAATGATGGAAAATGCTTCGGTTGATATAAATTGCGTCGATTTTTCTCAATAAATTACTCTTTCAAGTGAAATAATGATCAGAATACATGCAATCGCATGTGAGATTTATCTGAAAATAGAATGAATCCGTATATTATGAAAAGATCGCGTAAAGCCTTTATCTAGGAATGAAAAAAACGTTTTCAAGCGGTAAGCAGGCTCTTTGTTCTTTGTTGTTGGAAAGGTAGAAAACAGTTATTTACTGAAGAATCGAACGAAGCCGTATAGTACGGAAATAAAAAAAGTCGCATAAAGCCATACAAGTGGTTATTAGACTCTTAGGATCAGATAGAGAAGTTTGAACTAAGCAAACTTGAAGAGTGGACACTCGGTGATAAAAAGAAATTTCCATGTTTAGGTTTAAATAGTGATGGGTGTAGAGAATTCGTTTTAAAACCGAATAAAATTTAATGGTTTCTTTTTCATTTACTAAATGCTAACGTATGAGTTGATTGATGATGTGTTAAATGATTTATTAAATCTATATTTTTTAATTATTTGGAATGGAATTTCGTTTTAACTAATTGTTATGTTAAGCTGCTGTTAGTGAGGGATTTGATATTTTATTATTTTTCACATTTACTCAATGTTTGCAATACTTGAAATTTATTTGGCCTTTGTTTACTTGGGGGTTTTGTATGTTGGGATTTATATTCTTCCTTTCCTTCTTCTCCTACAGATGATAGTATGTGTAAAAACAATATAGTGTATGTGTGAAATAATGGAACAATGGCTAAATAAACTCAAGTATTGTTTATTTTTAACCAGATTTATATTACACCAACATATTGTTATTGTATTCGTTGGAAATAAAAGGAAGAAAAAGTTTTTAGCTTAAAAACAAAAAAAAAAAAAAAAAATAAATAAATAAATTTTGCGTAATATACTGGCCATAATTTTAAGATGAGTGAATCGTTAGATTTTTTTTTTTTTTTTTTGTTTGTTTAAAGATCTATTATTTAGAGATTCTTTTTTATTAATTTTTATTTAAAAATGAATTTGATCGAGTTTTATGGCGATTTTTCGTTTTTATTTTTTATTTTTTTACAATGTTAGGCCCACATAAACGGCAAGCTGACCATGTACACTCCCACTTGAGACCACTGCGTGTAAACTACTCTTATTGAAATATTTAAATATTTTTGTTATTGCTATTAATTTTTTTTTTTAAATAAAATTGGGAAAATGTTTAAAATAAAAATTAAAAAAAAAAAAAAGAAAACAAATTAAAGTTTTACTTAACCATTAATCGTTTAATGGTATAATGAAATAAATAAAAACTTATAATATTTTTTATTTTTAATGCGAGTGGATTTTTATTTAATAAATGCTTTTTATATTTTTTTGTTGTTTGTTTTTTTTCTTTAGTTTAGAGCAAACATAATATTTTCGATAAACTTAAAAAGTTTTCAAAAGTATTTACAAGCATAATAATTATTTACAATTTTCTGAATTTAAAGTAACTCATCAGAGGTGCACATTGAGGAGCAACCCAAATTTAATAAATCAAAAAAAAATTAAAATTCAAATCGAAAATTCAAACACAATTTTCTTATTATTTTCATTATTTTTTGTGGTTTTTAGCTTACCTTGTTTTGGCTTTGTTTTTAAAAATTTGTTATATAATTCTTTTCTTTTAAGCTAAATTTTTTTTAAAATTTTAGATTTTTATATGAAAAAATTTTAATTGAAATACCTAAATATTATATATAAATATATAGATATTTAATGCTTAAAGAATAAATCTTAATAAGAATTATGATTTTAAAAAATATATTTAATTTTCAAACTCACCTATTGTACATAAGCACATCGGGTTTCCATAATTTATTTGGTGTTATACGCAAATCCTTGACACCACCATATTCGGAATCATTCCATTGTAAATTGTAATCGTTCCATTCCTATGTTTATTTTAATTTCAAAAAAAAAAAAAAAAAAAAAAAAACATATATATATATATATATATAGCAATTAAAAAATATACCAGAAAGATTAGAAGAATGAAAAATTTCTTTTCTATAGAATAATAGTAGATAAATATAAAAAAATCTCTTGTCAAAATAATTTTTCATTCATTTCTTGCACGCTATGTCGTTAAGTCAATGACATATTGATAAGTTATTCGATATTTGGTAGAGAAAACGTTATTCAATTTTTATAATTTTCTTCTAATGGGACTGGAAAAACCAGCGGGAGAGAATATATTCATCTGCAAACATGTTTCATTTCCCCTCCCACCTGCTTTCCTTTTTAAGGGGTAATACCATTTTGTGATTTATTCTCGTGCTTTTTTTGTCTTGGCTTGACGATCCGTCAAAACATCTAAAAAATGTTCGAAAAAGTGTGAATGGCGATGCGATTGGCATCGCCGTTTAGAAGTAAAGCAAAAATTTCTCCAAAATCGAGACTTCAGAGTTGCCAGGCATTCTTCTCAAAAACATGTACTTCGATCTCCATCCATTCGCTTTGCATCTTGAAAATAAGATTCTCTAGCGAGCATCGCGAAATTTTTTGTCATAAATTAAAACTCACCTGTTTTGTGCACAATTTTCAATCAATCACAAGTACATTTAAGTCGGGCAACGCCGTTCATTAAGTGCCCTACACCATTCCGCTTAAACGAATGAATAGTTTTCGTAATAATGCACAACAAGTTACACATTATTGTCATGCACTATTTATGTAAGCCCACATAGGAGGAATCCTTATGTGCAGTGGCGTCCACAAAATAGACCTACTTGGTCCAAATTTTGTAAGGTTTATTGCTTTGGAAGTTTACTAATACGAACCAATTTTCATCGTGAAGTATCAAAAATTTTAGCTTTTTTTACCACATAAACATTCAGTTTTCGTATGAACGGTTATATGACAGAGGGTTTAATAAATTTCCCCAGCCACACCAAATTTTTCATACCAATTTAGAATGTCAGCGATTTTTGACGAACAATTTGTAAAATTCCAATTTTTCTCATTGCACTGACTTTTTAAAATAAGGCATTATATGGGCAGTGGTCGAAATCCGCACTTTCCGCAATAGCGTCCGTCTTTAGTTCAATGCCCCGCGCTGTACCAAATTTCAACAAAATGTATCAAAAAATGCGAACCGTTGTTTGAACACAAATTTACATGGATAGACTTTGGACGGACAGACAAACAGACAGATGGACAGACAGGCAGAACCATTTCCTGAACCGATCAATATAGAAAAAGATGAGTCAATCTTAAGCCCTTCCGCGTGTTAATGGCCTCACAAACTTAATATGCTACAAGTGGTGCGGGGTATAAAAAGGAAGAAAAGCAAGTCGACGCGTATAAAGCACGGTGCACGATACTTATAAAGCACGGTAAAAAATTTGCGGATAAACCAACATGATTTCGATATAACAAAACGTCGAATATGGGTTTTTTTTCAATTGATTTTCATATCCCACGCCACTTGTGCTGCAAGTGTGTATTAAGTTTATGCGGATGTATGTAACACTCAGAAAGACTTGAGAAAGATCAATCTCAAATGGTTCGGGTCGAACCACTTTTTCAATCAGATCCCTGATATTGCCTTACTTTGAAAACTCTTTATATGAATAACTGTAGGGTGGAGTAGGGTACTTAATTGTGGGTCGTGGACCCTCACAGTGTTTTCCCTTGTTTTTAAAATCAATTTTTGGATCTTATATTTACAAGATTTTAAATTATATTTTCAGAAGATTTTTTTTTTTGTTTTCCTGGTTGCACAAAAAGTTCCTTGCACCATTTTGGTAATAGAAATCAAGCAAAAAAAAAAAGGATTATTCAACGAGTATTGCTATATCTTCACCTTATTTTTCAAGAATCTAAAAATATATATTCGAAGACTAAGCTTTCTTAAGTTGACCATCGAAAGTCAATAAAATTTTTTTTATAAATTAAGGAAACGACGCGGTTTTTGGGAAATTAAATGAGATGATCTTTAAGTCAGATCTTGATTAATTTATATATAAGGGAAGTATATAATAACTGTTGGCTCGTCAAGTCTACATTTGTTAGTGGAATGATTCAATCTTTCAATGAGTGAAATTGAATCGAATATTTTAACTAATATTTTCAGTTTTATACATAAAGAGCTTCAAGCATTTCCTCTACCAAATATAAAATGAATTGAAGTGCTACGTCCATTTGAGCTTTCATAAGGAATGGATGGAATGCCCGTGTAAATAACTTTGACATATGTCCTCGACTTTTTGCTTTAGCCAACGAATATTAATGAAATATGAATTAATTAAATTAAACCGTTCCAATGATTCAATCTTCGCATTATCAACATTATGTTCATTATTGCTTAGTTCAATTCAATTATAATTAAATATTTCGCACATAAAAGTCTAATTATCATTATGTAAATTATTATCTGCGCACTCTGACAAGAGATTCTTTTTAATTAAATTAATTTGCAACATATTTAGGTATATATGTGTTTGTATATCATATGTACGTTTAATATGTGTTGTGTTGTGAATGAATGGCGACACAGTTTTTTTTTTATTATTATTATTAATTTTTTTTTTTTTTTTTTTTTATATTCTTCTCAACGCTACACGTAATTAAATATAACTCTTAATGAATTACACGCACTTTTCACACTCCTTTAGTTAAATAATCACGCAAACTGACACTAACTATATGTTAAGGAATCGTTAGGAAAATGCATGCATGCATAAATAACGTTTTAATAAAAGTAATGCATAATAAGATAATTTAAAAACAAACAATTTTTCAATTATTAAATATTCGCCTTAAGTTCTCCTAATCATTTCGTTGCAATGTGTACAAAAAATTCTTATGACACTTTAAGGTGTTTAGTGCCGAAAGTTTTCTGTTTTTCCCTCTTCTTCTTCTTCTTCTTCTTCTTATTTTTTTTTTAGAACGGTTTGTACGTTTTTTTTAGTTTGCTCGTTTGCGTTTATTGTTTTAGTTGTGTTGTTTTGTATAGTTTGTTCGTTAGTTTGTTGATATTTTACAAATTGTTTACATTTCTCGTTTTTTTGTTCACAATTCTCTTCTTGCTTGTGTTTGTGGTTACTGTGGTTGGATGTTGTGAAAAAAAAGTTTGCAAAAAAATTTTGTTGTTCTTTTTCTTGCGGTTATGGGTAAGGAACTTGCTTAGAAGTTGTAGTCAAATAGTAGAAAAAGATTTGTTTTGTAATAGGGTCTGGATGTTGTATTGTCTGTAGTTTCAAACAAGAAAAAAAAAAAGAAGAATATATATAATGATATATATATATTCTTAATTGATCATAAAAGGAATTGTATTTCAAAAGAATAAAATAATCATATTTTCATAGGCTTCATATGAAAAACAAGAAAGTAGTCACGTGCGACTTGGGTCGAATCATTCAGTACCCACTACTGGTCATAACGTTTGATCGCAATGTGAAGTAAATGTTCTCTCTCTAAGTATCTTGTGTTGTACATTTCGTAAGTATTTTAAAATGAAGTTTTTATTTCTTCTATACAAGTTTTTAAGCTCATTTTCAGCGGAAACGTAAATGTTTGTATCGCAAACCGCACTGCTATGAACTATGAGCATAGGTTTTCTTCTCTATTGCCTTAGCGTGCTTATTGACCCTTCGTATTTTCCGCTGCGACGGGACTCCTTTTCTACAAGAGTCTTCGAGTCTTCCTGACCGCTTGATTAACTACAAAGGAGGTCCAGGATGTAACCTCATGATTATGCAGGGTACTAAACATAGTATACAGCGATAAGATGTCTGGCGTATGCTGGGTTGATTATTATATAGTTCTCCTTGTACAACAAATCCAAGGCGAAGAGTAGTAGAGTGGCTTTCGTGGAAGCGGGGACAATCCGAATGTAAGTGTGAACATAATGGACATAATGACAGGCGCAATGTCAATAATTGTAAAGCATTTTATAATAAGACTATGAATCCACTTAGGTCTGGTTACTCGCTCACTTAATGTCACGCGTACCTGTTGAAGCGGGTAGGAGTATCTGCATCGTTTACATCTTTCGATTGGTGCTTGCCTGTAATATGCCATGTAAGAAACTTCGTTGGTAGCTGGTATATTCAATCGCAATTTGAACTCAACAGGTTTAAGCGGTGTGTGAGGCCTGATTGCTTGGGTGCGGCCCTTCGGGAACTACTCATGGTGGTATTGGTATTCCCAAATGCGGGGGCATTAAATAAATAGAGGTGCATGCTAGTTCTCGCTCGGCCCAGAGAGAAAGCTTTGGACGATACCCAAACTTTCAGTTTAGGAATAGGTCCTCTCTCCTGCAAGGCTGAGAGGTGTCCAATTCAACCAATTAATTACCTAAGGTTCTAGGGAACCCGTCTGATTGAGGCTTCACGCCAGATGCAGACATAACAATTGACATAATCTGATCCTTAGTATTTTAAAGCTTGGTCTCAGGTCGTGAATTAACTAAGGGTGTGTCCGTCGATTTTTCATCTTAGTTTTGATGTCGCCAATCGGATAAGAGTTTTCAGGCAGAACGACAATAGATGGACCGAGTCCGATCAAAAAGCCCTAATTTTATTAATGATGGATTTAACATCCAACTTTAAGAGTAAAATTTAGGAAAAGTGGAAAAGAGCAAAATTGATTGATTTTGGAATTTAATCTGAAGAAAGCGTTAAGAAAAATTTGATCCTTCGACGACTTTGTAATAATATAGTCAGTTGGGCAAAATGCGATTTTGTTGGCAAGATGTGTGATATCCTTTAGGTAAAATTGACTGTTCCTGCCGAAGAAGAAGTTAATTAAGGGTTTGATAATGCCTCTCTGCATAACAACAGTACTTGCCACCACATATGTGAACATTTGCGGGGCAATACGCGTTGCAATGTTAAGATAAATAAATATAAAAGGGTATGTATTGACAGTCAGTCCATTATTTAAGATTGAATGCTTGCAAAGAAGTGTGGGGAAAAAATCGCTGAACTTATGCACCGTCTACAGACAGTGTTTGTCACTTTACAGTATACTACAGAAGTATACTTCATTGTAAACTATCATTAATGTTAGATCAACCATGCTAACCTTGTTTATGGACTACGCGCTCGAAATGAAGCATTTTTACACGATTACGATCTTAGCTCTAGTAAGATCTAATAAGATTTTTCCCAAAATAGCAATATCCCAATAAGCAAAGAAGCGGAAATATGAAAATTACTTTCATTTTATTCAAGTAAATTAAATTAAATTATGCATAAGTTTTGTCATATTTGGTTATTGGGAAATTTGTTCTAAGACGTGCAAGTAAATTTTGCTTTTGATTTTTACTTCAGTACTTACTTACTTCAGAGAACAATTAATAATGAAAAACTCTTAATAAAAAAGTTAATAATGTGTGTGGGTAGAGAAGCACACAGATGCATGAAGGTTTCAAGTATAGTTGAATATGTCTATGCTGGAATGCACAACAAGGAAGGAAATCTGTGTGTGTGCATGTGTGGCTATGTTTTAGTATGAAACTGGCTGTGGATAGTTGTTTCACGCATTGTATGCATTGTTGGTCTGATAAATGCTTTAATAAACGTTTAGTATAATAAATTTTAATTTCCTGGTAGCGGTTTAAAACATTATATAACTTTTGCTCTTTTGCATATTTCTCATACCCTACACCGCTTGTGGGACAGATTATTGTATAGGAAATGTAGAAATCTCTGAAAATGAGACAAATCCCTGTTTCAATATATTGATCGATTCAGAATTATTTTCTGTCTGGCCAATTATCTGATTATATATTTTTGGTTACAATCTCCGAGATAGTTTGAGGAAATTCTTTATACTGATATGTATTGGCCCAGAGGTGAGCCTGTTTAAAACCGGATCGTATCGGATTAATATTACGATCATGTTCCATATAATGGTCTATTTTGACAAAGTCTTTATGACGGAAAAAAAAATGTTACTTCTTCAATATTTTATTTTTCGGAAAAATATGTAAAGAATGAATTCGGAAACTTTGAATGGTATCGATTCATCTTTTTAATACTTTTTGGAAAAATAAGTGAAAAATATTTTCTCTGTTTGTTTTGCTGCAATACCTCTTTCCTGTACATGTGTTTTCCTATGGCGAAGTACACCTTTACACCTTGGTGGTAAAGTCCAAGTTTTGCCGTCTTAAATTGACCGCGATAAACCTACGTTGGAGTGTTCAGCTAACTTCCTCCCCTAAGAGAGTCAGCCTTTCTATGGCCACAATCTATAAGTAAGGGCAGCGTACTTAATAGGCGCTCTTGCCCAAGTGTTGTGTATGTCTAAAGGTGTTTTAAATTATTGTCATTGTATAGGTAAAATGATAAATGTTTCCCTAATGACGTTATAAAATATTTAAACAATTTTTATTATAAATTTTTGATCATTTCAACCGCTTGCTGAAATATCTGCCAATATGTCAATAAATATGTTATTACGTACTCAGCAGCCACTGGTGTACATGAATAATTCAGTTTAATATCAGTCAAACTGACAATCTCGAAACAAATATGCCAGAATAACAAGAATGAGCACTTGTCAAAACAATTTGTTTACATATGTATGCATTTGTAATACCGCGTTGTGTTTATAAATACACGTGTTGTATATTTTGTATATTGCGTTCGATATAAATTCAGTAAATTCTCTAGTATTTATAAAGAACTAAGGGGGAAAAAAAATTAAGACAGAAACTTAAAGTTAGGCTTAGTCGATTCTTTAACACCCTGTAGATCCATTTTGCATAGACATTTTCGCTTGATGTGTGCAATATTTATACCAAGTTTTGTGTTAACTAATTCAATGATGAGATCATTATTTTTTACTGCGAGTCCTTTTCAAATTTGATTCGTTTAAGGAAGCACAAAAAAGCCAAGTTACATGCTCCTCTTTCAGTTTTCCGTCTCTTAGCTTATGAAAAGCTCGAAAAAGACTGAACGGATGAATGAAAATCGTTTAATCGACTTAGAAAATCGGGCTGATCAAGAATATATACGGAGCTAAGGAGTTGTGGACGCATATCTCTGCAAGCTCAAATCTAGTATGTTACCACCGTGGTCTGATGGTTGTAAAACTGCCGACTAAATCACACTTTTCAACTTAATGTGTGTGTATGTGCGTGTGTATTAAGTATTTCTTAATGATTTTGGATATTTTTCAAAAAATGTGGTAGAAGATGGTGCCTATTAGCCCACTTTTTCCATTTTTCTGGTAAAATAGGTATCCGATGTGACAAGCACAACTGGTCTTTTAATGCTATATACGAAAAGATATATTTCCGCTTCGTTCTAAGAATTAAAGCGCACTTCAGAAAATATGACATCGACCAAAAGAAGTGTTTATCAGCGAAAAAGATGAGAAGAGCGTGGAGGCGCGTGAGGAGGGTTGCGCTAGAAAGCATGCCTTATTGTGTCTCTTCACTTATTACAGCCGCTTTTCAATCCAGTTTCATTAATTGTTGCTGTAAAGTGGCCTAACTGGTCATCCATACATACAGATTGTGCTATGCTTCCGGTTTGTCGAATCATTCAGATTGTTTTGAATTAGTAGCAACATGCTTCGACGTAAAAAAAATTCTTGTAGCATATGGCGTTATTTTGGAAACATAAAGTAGAAAAGAAAAATACTGTCAGTGCAAAAACTTGTACTCTGACATAAAGTCTAAATCCATGTCATTATCCGATAAGATGCAGCAATGGTTACGTCTTTGAAAAAGAGTTTCGCATATAGTTTTTTTTACCAGAAATGGATTAAAAGGTTTTCCATTTTAAATGGGCCTGTAAGCCCATTCATTCATTGTAACCTTTTTCTGAAGAAGAATGTTTGCTTTGCACGTAATATGTTGCTTTAGGCAATTTTAATGCGATTATCACGTAACAGTTATAGGAAAATTTTGACAATGCCAGCAAAGAATAAAACATTTATATTACAGTTTAGATAAGAGAAAGAGCACTATTAACGCTTTTATCCCTTCAGTCTTGTCGAGAATGTCTAAAAATAGAAAATCAAGGAAGCGTCTAGATCCTTGTCTATGAAGAGATTGATTTCTTCTCTCATCATTAAAATGAAAGTAAGTTTTGATACAGAGAGATAAGACATTTATCAAACCAGAGACATCTGTCTCAACCCTATGTCGACTATGCGTCTACATTGTATTTTTGACATCAACTTCCACGTCGACTGTATGTCGACATGCTAGTGAAAGGAAAATAAAAAGAAAAATTACGAGTGCTAAAGGCCGTTTATTATCAAAACAGCATATTTTATATATTTTTGCAAATTTTTTATATATGTATTGTTTCTATTCAAAAATAGATAAAGAAACTGAATCATTTTTGAAGACAAAAACGCAACGAAGCATTTGTAAACGAAGCTGCAAAATGTCGATATAGGCTGATTTGGGCTTCTGAAGTCAATGAGGCAAAAGGCAAGATCCTTTTTTGCTTGCAGGACTCTTCTAAAATATGGGGACTACGTGCAAGTTTGAAAATATGAATCAGGTGTTAATTTTAGTACAGTTTTCTGAGTCGATTTCGTCCAGCTCAAGGACTAGAAATTTAAAAGAGACAAATAAAACTTTGTGCATAGATATTAAGTAATAAATAATGTTAATGAATTTAAATGGTTTGGAAAATATTGAAAGGTTGATATTTTCCCAAATTAAATTGTGGCAGATATCAAACTAAAATTCAGTAAAAATATTAATCAGAATTTTGGATACGTATATGGACCTCATTCGGTTTATTAGAGCGATTTTTCTTTTTCTCTTTCCATTTTTCATATCGCACTTCCCATTTTGCGCTATGGGCGTCGATTTTGAGGAATATTTAATCCATGTTTTATATTTAAATGATGTTAAATTAACGCTTCTTTTGATCGGTAACCGGACGTGCACGGAAAAACTTCAATTAAATAGAATTGTTTGTGCATTTTCGAAAGCTAGTCAGTCATCAAACAGGTATTGCAGGTATTGATGAATTTTATTTTAATCTTTATTTATAGTGCGGAAACATAAATTAACATGACGCATAAATAATTTAAATAAATAAAAATATTTATAATTAAGTATTGAACTTATGCGAGCACATACGCATTAAAGCAGCAATCATTTGGTATCGTAACTTTAAATAAAAACGCATTCGTATAGATTAACATATGATGTAATATACTCTTCGCTGGCACTTGATTGCATGCATACTATGTATGTATGCATGTGCTCCAAATGTGGGCAGAACATGATTTTTCATTACTAAATACTTAATTAAACCAACAAATTATAGTAAATATTTTATATTTGAACTCATGCAAAGCCTTTTAAAATATTTTTTCCGGTTTCTTTTTTTTTTTTTTTAACTGCTTTATAGGTTAAATAAATAATACGTGCTGTGGCATAATAAAATAACAATTTACTCTTAAATGAGAGACTACTATTGCATTTAAGTTTGAGAAAAACAAAAAAGGAGAGAAATCATTAAAAAAAAAAATAGTTTCAAATAAATGCAAACTGTGGGGAGTGAGTATAAAAAAAACAAAATAAAAATTTATATGCGGCACGGGCCGAATTTTTTAATGTCCACCACATTATCAAGTATGACGTCTAATGGTGAAATAGAGCTAATTTTCATTTAGCTCATTAATTAAGGAATTATATAATTAAATTTCAGTTTCCGATTTGTATATCCTACGCCACTACGCGGTATAAGGTTAATTAAGTTTATGTGGATGTATTGCAACACCCTGAAGGGCTTGAGACAGATCCACCGTTCATTACAATGATCGGTTTAGAATCGATTTAAGCTCGCATGTCCGGCTGTCCGGCTGTCCGTCTTGTTTTCATGTGTTCAATCTACACATTGCAATTATTGCGATATTTTAAGGAAATTCGGTTCATTGTCGTGTTTCTGCCCAGAGACGAACTAGCTGTTGAAAACGGTTAGGATCGGATCACTTTTTCCATCATTTCTCAAATGCCAACATATTGTAATTAGTCGTTATATGACGTCGTTGGGGATGCTTAATAGAGGCCCGTATTCCAGAGTGGGGATTTTAATTGTTCTATTTGGATTCGTCGGTGTTGCAAGTACAGAGGACCAACAAAAACGTAAATAGGAATATAGTCAAACACATAGACAGACACATTGATGTCCCGTATGCGAAAAATACGAGCGGACAAATAAACCCATCGGTGAATCGGCGAATCTGGTTATACAAATATATAAATTTACGTTATTCAAGAATGCCCAACTTGTAGTGGGCAGGAGGAATTTGCACTCTTCAGTGGTGGACATGAATAGTTGAAAAGTTTTACTTGTTTCTAAAAATGAATTTTTTCACATGTGTTTATTCAAAGAGTTTAAAGCGAGAGTATATTGTAGGTAGTAAACAAAATTTCTGAAGATGGACTTTAGTATAAAATTATAGTCTTGACAGAAGAGAGAAAATTAAGGTTAATTTAGAAGAAGCATACATATGAAAATTCATTAAAGAGCTTTGGAAACTATTTTGACAGGGCTATGTTAAAAGAGCTTGAAAAAAAAAAAAAATGCAAAAGCATTAGAGAGGTATTGTAAGTAGATTAAAAAAGACTAAGTTTAAAAGTTTTAAAAAGGATTTTAGCCAGAAATGTAAAAAGCTAATGTATCTTTAATAAGGGTTTGATTATCGTAAGAGAAAAAGAGAGAAAAAATTATGTGCAATTTCTTTAAATTTCCGTAAAATTTTGTTTACTTTTGCTGTTGTACTTTTTTAATGCTTGTGTATATAAACAAAACTTACCAACGAAAGCCATAGATTTGTTATAAGTAGTTGATTTTTCTCGTCCTAAACATTTTACATATACATAACAATAATGATAAAAAAAAATATAAAGTGGTGTGTGTGTGTGAAGTATTTTATTATTTTTTTTTTTTTTATATTTTTTTAAATTGTGTATAATAAAAAGCAAAAAATATGAATTAAAAAAATTAAATAAATGTGTTTAATAATAATAATAAAAAAAAAAGAAAAAGAAAAAACAAAAACAAAGTAGAAAACAGAGAGCAAACACAACGAATATTTTTATTTGGCCATTATTTTAAAATCATTTTATATTTTGAAAATATTTTTAGATATATCTTTTATGATGATTTTGTTATAGATTAAGTTTAATATTCTTGCAACACTTATTTAAAATGCTATAAGGAATTTTTTTTGTTTTTTTTTTTTTGTTTAAAGATAATTTCAAAATTAATTAATTATGAGTTCGCAATTTTTCTTAGTTAAAAAGTCCGTATAGCATCATTTTCTATTGTTTATAAGAGAAACAAAAAAATTTATAAAATAACTTTTATATTTCATTAATAAGTGTTCGTTTTTTCTTTTTTCTTTTTAAAAAATCTGTGTTAATTTTTAAACAACAAAAGTGTTTTTCACAATACATTTATTATTTATAATT
>CCAG010002370.1:0-25195 GCA_001077435.1 Glossina morsitans morsitans
GCGATACACATTTTTTATGAAACACTTTGCAAGCGCATAATGATGCGATAAACAAACACAATTGTCAAACACAATAATTTTGTTTTCTAACATAAAAAAAAAAAAAAATGAAAGAAAGAACAAAACCAGTAGTTTAGCTGAGGTATTAAAAAAACCACAAATTTAATGGTTCGTTGATCAATTTATAAAGCGTATTAAATATACATAATAATGCTTTTGTCGTTTTTATTGCGAACAAAAGAGGAAATAGTAAAAAGCATCTAACGTTTATTATTAAATAAAAGTTTATTAAATAAATTTAATAATGTATTAAATATTAAATATTAAACATAATCATAGGTGGGCGACAGTTCCCAATTATCATTTATAGATGAAATAACTTTTGCCATAATTTGCTTTACGTGTACGAGGCTCGATGAAGATATTCCAGCGCGAGATCTCCGCTTATGTTGCTAATAAAATTTTACTATACTTGCTATAGGGCCATATAGGAAAGCTTGTACTAGAAAGGAAAGCTGTTCTTCTAGAAAATAGGCATGATTGTCCACGCCCACCAGTATACTTAGAAAGTAGACGAAGTGCTATTGTAATCTATAGCACACATCGATCTAGACTTTTGAGCTGAGCCGAGTAAAGTGAACCTTATATCCAAACAAACTGCCCCTGCCGATCGATGTACACATCGAATATATTTATTAAATCTATATATTTCAGTCAAGAGTTGTTTAAAACAGAGAAGGAAGGGGGGGAGGGAGGATATAAGATTTCTCCCTTTCTTTTAAGAGTACCTTAAGATTGAAATCGATGGCGTTGAAAATAGGGAAAGATCTTAAAGCGAGTCTCTGCTGATATGACCCTCTCCGAACTAAGTCTCCAATAACTAAAATTCTTCATTCGGCTCTCTCTCTCTCTCTCTCTCTCTTTTATCGAAATTTTCAGAAATGCATCACAAATTGCTTGCAGATAACGGAACGCGTAACTGTTGAATGCGAATTCTTTTACGCAACGACAATGTTCTTGTTGCTCTTTGCACTATTAAGCTAGACTAACACGCGAACCTTATGAAGTTCATAAATAATTTCATTTTCTTGCTTGCTCTAATTTACATAACCAACGTTATGTCAGCTTTGAGAAGTTGTAAAGAAAATGGCTGATGAAGTTAAGTGCTTCAAGATTTGGAAATTTATTTATTTTGAAAATAATGAATTAAAGATATTATTAAAGAAAAATCTAGGATTTCAAAGAGAATGCAAAAAAAAGTTCGGGAATTTTTCTATCGAACCTCGTTTAGGAGCATTCTCTTCACTAATGCAACCTAAACCTCTAATGATAGGCATATGGTCATAAAAATATTTATGATTATAAGGAAAAAGAAAAAAAAGAAACAAGAAAAAATAAACTTGACACGATGTACCTACAAGGTACCTAAGTGAAGAATGCAATCGTGAAAGAGAGAAAACCTTAATAAAGCGGTTAAATGTTACGTTTTACTTATTTCAGTCTCTTTGTCTTGATCGTTGAACAGCATTTTTCACAATCTTTAATAGTCAATAAAATTTGCATTAACTTAACTAACGACGATCTATTAGTGACGGACGAACGGACTGCCGCACAAAGTTCCATCACTTGTGCATTACTTCACGGTCCAAATATTTTTTTCATTTATATATATATATATATGTATACATATACATATATATATTTTTTTTTTGTTTGCTCTTTATTAAATGTCTGTACTTTTGTGGAGCTTATCAGCAGCAAGAGAAAAAAACAAATTTTTTTTTTTAATTATAAGGTATTCTCAACATATACTCGAGTTTAGGTGTGTTTTTACATGAATTATTAACGAATTAATAGTAAATATAAACATATGTAAATATGTTTGGAAATCACAGACATATGTAAATAAAATGTAAGAAGCAAAAAAAAAATAATATATATATATATATATATGAAAATGCAAAATAAAAATATGTATAAATTATTGGCATATGAGTAATGTTTTCAACGTTTTTAATTGAAAGTTTTTTTTTTTGTTCCCCTTTTTTTCTCTTTAATTTATTCATCTGCCTAACATCGCATGTATGACTTACGTAACAATTTTCAAATTAAAGTTTTGTCGACAGATGAGTTGCTTTTTTTCTTTTTATTATTATTTTATCTTCAAAATCTTTTAACCGTACTTGAAAGGCATGACAAGCAATTCGTCATCGCCAGGCGACCACTACTTACGTTTTGCCAATGATTTGGTTGCATTTAAGGCAAGACCAAATGTTTTACGAAGTAGGCATCCGTTTGCTGATCAATATAAGATTACGAGCTTGTATAACGATGTTTCTTCAATAACTTGTCCCTCTGTGTCTAATCAGTATTAGAAGTGAAGTTAAAAAAATGTAAGATGAGGACATAAAACTTTTTTTCGTATACTTTTCACTTATGTCATTTCTGCAGCTTACCGTTTCAAACTGGACGAAGTCCAACTACGATTGCGACCGTAGAGAGCTGAAAAACTGAAATCGCTTCGTAAAAATTATTAGATTTTTCTTCTAAAACAAACGTTCAAAAAATCTACTTCTTGCTATTTACCTCGCAGATAGGCCTCAAAATATAAACAAGGTTACCTAACATCGAAACAGGAAGCTTGGTCTAACAACCCTTCTCATCGCCAAGACTTTTACACAGAATCATTTCTCTCTCTATACCCTGTTACGTTGGGAACGTTGGAAATATTGCCCACAATTTTTTTATGCCGTCTCTGGAATCTCCGTTTTAATCCATTCCCTCCTGGCTGCAAGATATCTCATAGTTTGCACTACAAGTTTAGATAATATCTTGGCCCCGAGGGAAGGACACTCTCACTTTAATTAAAGAGCATTTATAGACGCGTTGCCTAAACAGCTCGATGCACCTTATAGGCGTTACTAATCTGTTGCGATTACTACGCCTAGAACAATACAAATTTGTTGTTGGCTTTTTGGACGCAGGGATGATATTTATTGCAATTATTTTCAATTGCTGAGGAGAGATTGGACTCGTCCTTGGACTCAGGGATGATATTTATTAGAATTATTTTTCATTACTGAAGAGAGATTGGACTCATGTCTGGACTCAGGCATGATATTTATTGCAATTAGTTTTAGTTACAGAAAAAAGGTTAGAAATAGAAAATAAATGAAATATTTTTTCGCAGAAGTGAACGAACTAAAGTTAATTCCTTTATAGAAGGATTAAGATTCCAAGACAATATGCAGTAAATCAAACAATTTTAGTGCGCCTATGATGGTTTAAATTAACGTTACTTTTCTAATGAGAATGAGACAGCTATCGCGGCATATTAGTAAACTTGTTTACTGTTTTAACAGTATTTAAGAATTATTAAGCCGGTTTTTCAATGTCATTGAAAATATTATAAAAAAAAAAAGACAACATATATTCTGCCGGCTCTTCTGCTAGAAACGTACACTTGCCATAAAAAGTCAGTTAAAGTTGCGTTAATAAAATGATTTAATGATTTTTACGAAAACGTTTCGTTACATTTGATATGGAATTTCCGCTTAAAGAAATCCAAAATTATTCAAATATATATGTGAAAAACGCAAACAAGGTCACCTTTGAGTTAATTTGTAACGTTCACTACTATTGTACTATTGTACTATTTAGGTGTAAGGCGTCGGTTTGGAAGTATATTTTTCTTTTAAATTTTAGATCAACAGCACATGGTATACGATGATGATGATCAAGTCAAGTAGAGTTAACCATTTTCATTAGGTTTAACTTCTATAAAAATGTAGATGTCTTATGTCAACACTATGTACGAGTCTTAGATCGTAACAGACGGCTAGTCATTCTCAAGTCAACTTGGAATTTTATATGACTGATAGATATATATATGTATATGCGAAGTCAGTAAAGCTACATCCTTCGATGGTATATGCGTTCATTATATCCATACTTGCAATCATAAATTTTCGTATGGTGTTTAAAAACAGTTCTTCGTTTTCCTTCTGTTAGTAAATTAGCAATAAATTGAACAATTTTAATACAGTCGTAATTATAATCATTTGCTGTGCTGTGCTGTGCTGTGCCTGTGCCTGTCGCAACCGAAAGCGGTATGTTATTTAAGAAAGCTGTTTACTGCTTCATTCACTGTTATAAGTTTTTCTGTATTTAGTATGAATTTCTTCTAATGATATCAACTCACACCCAATTAATTGCCTACAATGAGCAAACGAACAGTTAAAACGGTTTAAGTCATTGTTCGAATAAGACAATTGATTAAATGAACACAAAACTGTTGACTTTCTTTTCTTCTTATTTTGCTTTTAAAGTTAAATTAAACTAAAGATAGTAAAAACATTAAGTTTAGCCGGTTGCTATCAATTGATTGGGAAATTAATCAATTAATTAAGCACAAAATTTATCAATTGTGTTAGTTATGATCATCAATAAAGACTTTCAAATACAGAGAGAGAGAACGAGAGAGAGAGAGAGAGAGAGAGAGAGAGACTGGGAGACACGGAGAGTAAGTTACGTAGGGGGTAAGAGAGGTAGAGAGAAAGTTAAAGTTACGGTACAGAAAGACAGTACAGCGCTTATAGTTCAGCGCAACGAAGTTTCTATATTCACCACCAGACAATAATAATGATTTAAGTCTAATCACTTCGTTTCGATCCTCGATAGAATGGATTATCGAAGATTTTAATGCTACATCAAGCTCTCGTACATCATTAATGAAAAACTAAACGGCAATATTTAGCTGAAATCCTAACAAATCTCATTATAGTAAAGAATGCATCTATTCCCCAGGGTTCCCGGAAAGATATTCGTTATTTAATATTTGTCTCCATTTCAAGACAAATGGTATACAGAAGACCCTACGAGTATTATCGTTCGCGCGGAGTCCTCAAAAGCAGAGAAAACTTTGCTATGACTCTCGCAGAGGTAAGATGGGATCTGGTTGAGGTTCCTACTTATCAAATGTCTTCTTTTTTTTACTCCTCCTATAGACAGTTAATGTTTTCCACTTCGTTTAATACAATTATTCATATAAAACTGTTTTACAAATGATGTATTATGTGGGAAGTGGTCCAAAAAGTAGTGCGATCGTAACCACTACCAATGCCGTTCGTCCTTTGGGGAAAACATGTCGATGTACCAAATTTCATCGAAATATCTCGTAAAATAACGATCAGTAGTTTGAACACAACAAAGCAAAGCAGACGGGCGGACAGACGGATAGATAAGCATACAGTCAGCGTCACTTGCTTGTTCGATCGGTATAGTAAAAGATGTATTCATCTCACGTCCTTCTGGGTGTTGCAATCATCCACACAAATTTAATATACTTTTATAACGCAAACGATGAATGGTTTAAAAATATTACAGAGAACATCAACTTAGTGTTTAATTTCTGAGAGAAGAAAGTTGCAGAAAATTAGAAAAGTGCTGTTTTTTTTATCACATCTATATAATCAAAAATGAAAATCCTTCGCTCGTAGTTCCTGATAAACCCGTTGAGAATACAGATAAACGGCTAAGAGTATAAAAGGCACAACTATTTTCCCTGACATACCTACTAGAAATGCGGTGGGCTAAAACTTTCATCGCACATGTTTGTCTTCTAATTCACCTTTTGGAATACAATACTACTCCGGGCACATAGATGATTCTAGGGTTCAATGTGGACGTTTGTCTGTGTTGAACGCTTGAAAGCATTTGAATTAGTTATTTAGCGTTGAGTAATTAGTTAAGAATGGAACAACGAATGTAAAATTTAAAGTTGCGCTTGCTTGCACGAGATAAAAGTAAAACCCGCGACAAGTATTTTAAATCTACATGAAGCCAAAATCGGTAAACGCAAATATAACTTTCTCTCTTGAATAAGTTGCGATCGGTCGTAAAGAGCCGCATCTTTTCTTTTTCTAAGTAAATCATTTTAATTAATTTTATTAGTTGTCGTTATTATTGTCGAATCCAGTTAGCTAGTTAGTTATACATATTCTTATACATATATACACGATTTTTTCAGTTATGTTGATACACATATCTTAACTGCTTTTTTTGATTTTGTTTGCCCAACTTTCAATATTTGATTTCGTTATTCATCGTATTATCTGTAAAACTCGTTCATGTTGGGAAAGAAGGTCGATCGATCATTTACATGTATGTATGTACGTACATATGCACATACATACATATGTGTACATTTTGAAATTCTAGATTTTAATGCAATTATTGAATTACAATTGATCTTGAAATACAAATCAAGTTTTCCTTTCTCAAAATCATGTTTCACGAACACGTTAAGCATAAGAAAGTTTCCAGCAAGAGAGGTTGCAACGATGATTATAACGTTACGCACCACATAAGAACCGTTATATCCAGAAGCAAGCATTGAACCTTCTGTGAACTACATTATATTAACTTAGCCTAAAATTCGAAATCGTTTTGGTGATGTCTGTCTGTCTGAGTGTCTCGACCGAAAGTTCAAAGTTAAAAAAAAAAACAACCAAACATTTCAAAGGTTTTCCTGAATAACTTCAAATCGATTGGAGAACCCGATTGAAACTGAGAGCCTAAGTCATATAAATAGATCCTATCGATACGTGGTAAAGCGATAAAACCAAAAAAATAATACCTTCAACAATATGTGTGATGACAGGTTTATCCATTAGATACCCTGCACCAATTCGCTTAATACATATAAGTGGTCAAGAGATTGTCCCGATCCGTACCATTTTCATTGGCTTTCGTCCCTAGACCAAAATAAATTGAACACACGAATATGTGGGCAGATGGACGGACAAGTTTAGATCGATTCAGAAAATCATTCTGAAAGCAATACTGAATCGTTCGGCGGGTCTCTCCCAGCTCCGTTCTGAATGTCGTACCCACATCCGCACAAACCTAATTAAGATATTTATAATATCCATATATAGGGTCCACACGTGATGTAAGGTTTAATGAAAGACTGTCAATGACTTTCACTATACATTCTATGAGCCGTTGCTTTCCATTGTACATACACACACACACACAAATTAAGGCATATCGATCTACAGGGCTTCGCACAAAACAATAATCTAAATAAATATTTGAGGTACCGGGTATCGAGAAATCGTCTTAGGGCGAAATAAATAAAACCAATTACCAGTGTAGTCGTGTAATCGTGTAACTCTTCGTGTAACACTTCTTACATCAAATCGTATGGAATTTCTTGCAACGAGATTTGTTTCGATTAATTCATGCAAATATTTTCGTATATCTGCAGTGAGCGCATCGAGAACGTGACAGCGCCAATTTTTTTTTTTTTTTGCATCTATGCATAATTTTTGGGTAGAGTGAAAGCTTAAAAATAAAAATGTTAAGCATGCGTCTGTGTGTTTATAAACAAATTCAAGCTTACTTATAACTCGTTCACATATTAAACCGAAATCGCAATCGAAATAACGCAATTTATTATTATTTTCGATTGTTGTTATTGCCTAAATATTTGACGAAATTTTTTCCATGAACTTGAATGCTAATGCTTGTCGTCAATACCGGCTTATTTTGGTAGTAACGAAACAATATTTGCTTCTTATTTGGTCGTCGTCACATGGTTGGTTCATTTATTTGTTTGTTTATATTCACAAGACTATATTTGTTAACTGGTTTTATTTTTTGCTTTTTTTTTGTTTTTGTGTGTGTGGTTTGTGTGTGTCTGATATCAAACTTAAAACACAGCGTTTGTCATATCGCGAAGCGAGCACAGCAAAACAAGTTTCTTCAAGTGATCTTCTCTTACTTTGTTGTTTGTTTTCAATATCACAATAGCAGTAGCAACGTTATGGGAGTAACTAACTCATACTATATATACAAGTGTGTGTGGATTAAAAAATATGTATTTATGCGCACGCGTATATGTAATGTAATGTTGTTAGGAAGAAAAAAAAAAAACCTTTTTTTTGTGTGTCAGTCATATCATTCGTCTGACACTGTTTGCAATGTTGACTTTTCACATTCCTTAGCTCATCGATTGTTTTGCAGGCACGACATTCATCTGAATTTTTATCCATCTCTTCTTTTCACTTAATCCCCAACATGAACGCACATAGATGTGCAAATATAACCAAGCAATGTAAATGTCATGATAAGCAGGCATACATACATGCAAACAAAATATTTATGCGTTTGTTAAGTGCATATCTCAGATTCGGAATACCGGTGTGTGTATGATGAATCACTAATTTTTCCATTACCTTAATCACATACAAAGACAATCCTAAAGATGGAGCGAAATTATAAATCGCTTCAAGTTGAAGTGCCGGTCCTACCATCAACCTATTGGACACTTTTCTATTTTAAATAGATTCCAGAAGAAGCTTCATTCAAGCTCTTAGTTAATTATCAAGTATTATGGGTTGAAGTGTACTTGAAATGCCGACAACACATCAACACATTATCTGAAAGTTTCAAGCAAACCACAAAAAGACATCGTCTCTCTAAGATTTTACGGAAATAATTGACAGAACTTGGTAAGGATAGCAGCCTTCGCGGGAGCAAAGTTCTTAACGCATTTACAAATTTATCGTAGATCAGTCATGAATCTACACTGCCCTCTAGTGTAATAAATTTGTCGAAAAAGTAGAGGGAATCGAGGAGATTGCCTTTTAACCGATATTACCAAAGTAGTTGGTTTCGAACTTGAGCTATGGTTTAGTGTGAAACCGATGGATGGCGTCTAACTAAGCTCGATAGGTTTTTATTACCGATAAAAGTATCGAACAAGCATTTGATACATTAGCATTTATATTTACAAGGGAAGGTCATGTACGAAATTGCTTAAAGTTCTGAAAAAGCACTCCGGAAGAGCTATTCTATCGGAAACATGTTCGTTAATTATCAAGTGTGCTAAAGTCATTCCGATTGGCCCAACGAGTCTATCCGATCAAGAAAATGTTAACAGAACCAAAACAGAGTTTTTGAAATTTCCTTATTAAGTCTAGAGAAGATAGCTTGCGTTCTTGTTATACTCCGTGAAACTTTCCTTGCAAGTTCTAGGTTTTCATTCAAAGCCAATTTTTTGTGAAGAAAATGTTAACTGTAAATTGAAAGCATAAATAATCACATCTCGGCGAGAGATTTCAAGTGATTAATATCCTCAAAGAAAATTCGTATAAAAGTGGCCAAGACAACCTCCTCCGAAGAACTGCTTCGAAAAGCCCTTTAAATTCGGACTTAAGGATTGGCATAATTGTAGTGCTTCAAATCGAGTATATTATAAAGTACTCCTTATACGCCACAGTTTTCATTTTTTTACCCATCCCTGAAGGATGAGGGAATGCATTCATTTGTTGCAAAACATTTGCAACGCCAAGAAAGAACCTTCAGATACCCAACACTACTACAAAGTATATACAAAGTATATAAACTCTTGATCATCATAAAATTCTGAATCAATTTGAACGTGTCCGTCTGTCCGTTTGTGTAATCTCTGTTGTAAACAAAAATGAATAAATGAAATGATTTCAAATTTGGTAGAAACATTAGATGTTCTTCCACCCAGATTGGTATTGAAAATGGGCTAAGTCGGTCGAAGGCCACGCCTGCAGTACCACGTAAAGTGAGAACACCTATGCTTTTCAAATGGAACAAAAAAAATGTGTTTTCATTGAATTCTCGCCAATTTCAAATTCAGAATGCACTTAAGCATGTCCGTCCGTTCGCCTGCCCAACCCTATAGTGTCTGTTGTAAACACACGGGCGTCGCAAAAATGATGATATACGGGCAAAAAACGCCCGGTCTACACAAAACTTGACTTTCCATTTTTATCCTGAAAATAGAAAAAGTATCCACACCCGCGCAATATTATCGAATATTGGGAAATTGAGTTCTCCTCCGTTTTTTTTTTTTTTGGCTAATTTTAGGATAACGATGATGGGTATAAAAGATTCGGTTACGATCGAATATAATTGTCTTACTCAATAATTTTGTTTTAAAAGTTATAACTAATGATTTTTAATTCTTCCACTTGTCCACATCATTCATTTCAATTTAATTTTAGATTCTTCCGATATCGTTGACTGTAAATTAAAATTGATTTTGGGCTTAATATGGACTCTCATTTTACATTATTCCATTTCGATGCCAATGTGGGACGGTGAAGACGAGAATCAATTGAATGGCACTGGTTCAACTCCTAAACAAAGGTTTCTGGAAATTTTTTGAACAGTATTTTCGCATAGAACATTTCCTTAACACAAACTTCTCCTTTTTCATTTTTGCATAGATTATTGAATTGGATACATACTAAGATACCCGATTTACCGATTAATAACTTTACCAATGATTGGACTACTGGTAAAGCAGTAGGTGCATTGGTCGATGCTTGCGCTCCGGGCTTGTGTCCTGATTGGGAGGTTTGGGATCCCAAGGATGCCGTACAAAATGCCTCGGAAGCTATGGGCCTAGCTGACGATTGGTTGAATGTTAGACAACTCATCAAGCCAGAAGAATTGGTTAATCCCAACGTTGATGAGCAATCGATGATGACATATTTATCGCAATATCCCAATGCGAAATTGAAGGCTGGTGCTCCATTAAGACCCAAAACAAATCCCAATAGGTACGTTATACATATCTATTCAGTTTAATGATCATTTATGCACGTTAATCGCCAATCATTTCCGCTCGTCGCCTGTTCATACGTTTTAAGCGTCTTTTTGAGATATAATTTTGGATAAAATGTAAATTTTCTAATTTCTTTTCAATTTCCTTTTTCTCTTTTTTTTTCTCTCTCTCTCTCTCTCTCCATTTTTATTATTTTTTATGTATTTATCTATTTAATTATTTTTTATTTCATTTTGTGACTCTACCTTCCTTCCCACCTTCCAAATTGCCAAATTATTTTTTAACCTATTTATTTCTCTCTCTCTCCGTCTCCCTCTTTACATTTTCTACTTTTTTTTTTTTGTATTTGTCTCCTATGATGTTTATTTATTTGCCGATCAACCCAAAATATACAACTAAAAAAAAAAAAAATTTTTATTATCGCAAAACCTATCGCATATCAATCAACTCGTAAAAATATGTGAATGAAATTTTCAGCATTCCTCCGCCGCGGTAAGTCTGGAATGCTTCAATTGCCTCTCATTATTTATTATTCCTGATTAAAATCAATTAATTAATTTTTTAAGCTTTTTTTCTTTGCTGCTTTGTTGCACTTTTTGATTTGATTCGTCATCCAACGGCCATGTAACTTTTCTTTTTCAAAATTATTGCCAGTTTCTAAGTACCTACCTACCACGAGCTACAGATCAATCGAAACCCATGCTTTCATTATGCTTGTTGGGAAACGTTAGGAAGCGTTAGAGACAAAAGTAATTAATTAACTAACACAAATAAAATGTTTAAGAAAACTTCTATTTTTGTAATTCACGCTTCGGGTGGGATACATCCCGTATGGGAAAGCCAAGCCTGGCATAGCTTTTCAAAAAATGTCTTCAATGTTTTCAGTATCGACCAATCGATCAACTGCAGCAATGCAACGAACTGTTTAGTGTTTTGAACTATGTACGCGGGATACAAGCTATTGATAAATGAAGTCCTTACGTCAGGATAAGAAACATTAACTCGACCTCGCTTACAATTAATTTTCTTCAAAAAGTTAAAAAATTTTTTTTGTTTTTTGCATTTACTTATAATTTTAGAAAAACTCAACCAAGCTAACGGAAATGCTCTTAGATGGCATTTTGCAGCATAAAATTGTTCCTTCTTCTTTTGCCTTCTGCAACCTTTTAATTTAATTTACTAAATGAAAATTTTTATTTTTCTTTAATTAAACTTTAAATTTATTTTTTATTTGAAATAAAAGGGTACGCGCTTACGGTCCGGGTATTGAACCAGTCGGTCCGGTGGTGGGAGCTCCAGCCAATTTCACCGTTGAGACTTTTTCGGCAGGCAAAGGTAAAGAAGAGAAATTAATTTTTTTGTATAATAATTAATTTACTTTAATTTTTTAAAGGACTTGTCGATGTTGAAATTGTATCACCCGATGGCTTAATTGAAAAAGCTGATGTACGTTTTAACAACGACAAAAATCTTACCTATTCTGTCTCCTACATTCCTAAATTGGAGGGTGAACACAAAGTGTTTGTCAAATTTTCGGGGCGTGACATACCAAAAAGTCCCTTCTATGTTAAGGTCGAAGGTCATGCTGGTGATGCATCTAAAGTTAAAGTTACAGGTCCCGGTATCCAGCCGATGGGTGTGGTACTCAGTAAGCCTACCTTCTTTGACATTCTGACCAAAGATGCAGGAAGAGGTGTACCAGAAGTTATTATCATTGATCCTGCCAATCATAAAACGTCCGTAGCCGCAAAAGTTCGTCAAATTGAAAATGATGTGTGGCGTTGCGAATATGTTTCTGCTTTGACTGGCCTTCACTCAGTTAACGTTTTTTATGCTGGCACACCGGTACCGGGTAGTCCTTTCCCGGTCAAAATAGCGCCCTTATCGGATGTCCGCAAAGTAAAAGCCTCAGGGAGAGGCTTACAACCTAACGGTGTCCGAGTAGGTGATGATGCGGATTTCAAGATATACACTGAAGGCGCTGGAGAAGGTATACCTGAAGTGCGTATTGTCGGACCGGGCGGCATGAATGAAAATGTTGTCCTAACAAAATTAGATGCTCATACATACGAATGTCATTATTTCCCTATGAAAGAAGGTCGTTACGTGGCTGTTGTTACTTTCGCTGGTCAAGAAATTAACAAATCACCGTTCGAAGTGAAAGTGGGTCCCAAAAAAGACTCTAACATTGTTGCTTTCGGACCAGGTTTGCGCGGTGGAGTTGTTGGTTATCCAGCAGCTTTTGTTGTAGAAACTAATGGTGAAACTGGCGCATTGGGCTTTACGGTGGCCGGTCCATCTCAAGCAGAAATCGAGTGTCACGATAATGGTGATGGCTCCGCTTTAGTAAAATATCATCCTACAGCTACCGGGGAATACTCGGTGCATATTCTATGCGATGAAGAAGACATTCCGAAATCGCCCTATATTGCTCAAATTCTGCCACGCACAGACTACCATCCCGAACATGTTAAAGCCTATGGTCCAGGTTTAGAAAAAAATGGTGTCACTCTGGGAGAACCAACCCATTTCACCGTTGATACGAGCAAGGCAGGATCAGCGCCACTAGATATTATTGTCGAAGACAATCACGGCGACAGAATACCCGTTGAGATCAAACCACAACCAGATAATACATATAAATGCACCTACACACCTACTTCGAACGTACCGCATACGGTAGAGGGTAAGTTTTCAAATAAAAAAAAATAGAATATATTTCTAAGAATTTGCGATTACTTCCGTTACAGTTAATTACGGCGGTGTCGCTGCGTCAAATTCGCCTCATAGGGTCAATGTTGGTGTTCCAGTCGACGCCAATAAAGTTCAATCGTTTGGTCCTTGGTTGCAGCCGGGCGTACGTCCCAACGTTGCTACACACTTCAATGTCGATTGCCGTGACGCGGGCGAAGCTGAATTGAAGGTTAAAATTGTTCACGACGAAACTAAAGTTGAGCTACCCTGTCGCGTCATTGATAATGAAGATCAAACCTATACTGTCGAAGTAATACCGCCCTCGAAAGGCGCCTACACTACTACAATGACTTATGGCGATCAGCGTGTTCCGATCGGGCAAAAAGTTTTGGTTGAATCGCAAATCGACGTCTCCAAAATTAAAGTAGATGGCCTTGAACAAAGTAAGTATTTACATCTAACGCTTTTAAATGCACTCATTCCAGTCCTTTCTCATATATACTCAAATATCATTTTGAAAAAAAAAATAAAAAAAAAAAATAATAAAAATAAAAAAACCAATATATAAAATTAATAAAAAAAATAAAAAATAAACGCATAAACGCGTTTGTCAAGCGTTTTGTAAACAAAAAACATGCAAAGAAACATACAAAACTATACAAGGTCATCATCTAAGCCCAAAAACTTTCGTTACAAACTCATTCACGTACAAGCTGCACCATTGAATAGTCTCCAGCAGTTTCGCGTCATCACAAATGGTCTACCTAAGGCGGATTTGACTGTTGCGATAACTAGTCCGTCGGGCAGTCGCATTAAAGCGCACGTTATACCTACAGCCGAAGGATTTTTGGTGAATTTTACTCCCACGCAATTAGGCGAATATTTACTGAGCATTTGTTTTGGCGGTACACCAATTACCCCGCGACCTTTCCGCTTGCAATGTCTGGGAGTTGGAGATTCCACTAAAGTGCGTGCCTTTGGGCCGGGACTTGAGAGAGGTTTAGTCGGCCAGCCGGCTGAATTCATGATCGATACGAGGGGAGCCGGTCAGGGCGGTTTGGGTGTCACCGTAGAGGGACCCTGCGAAGCAGCAATTAATTGTCGCGATAATGGTGATGGAACCTGTAATGTAGCCTATCTCCCAACCGAACCCGGAGATTACACTGTAAATATAACATTCAACGATTGTCATATTATGGGATCGCCATTCCAACCGTTTATATTACCTTTGCCGAATCTCCACAATACACGAGTTAGTGGCATCGGCATACAGCCACATGGTAGGCTATCACTCCAGAGCCATCCAATGATATCTGTTATAATTCTCTTTTTAAAAAATTCTTTTCTTGATGTATGCCGTTGTTCATGCATTAACTACCTTCCAATTGTAGCTGCAAGCCGATTCCATTAATAATATAAAAAACAAATTCTTAGAAGACAGCCAGCATGAACAAAAAAAAAAAGAAACGCAGCGCAGCCTTTTGTGATAATTATTGTCAATGCGCATTGACTGCACAAAGCTTTCGATAACAAATTTTTGCCATCCTAAGGGAGCTTTACTATCTTAGAAGGGTTCCATATTATATATATGTGTATATATATATATATGTATATATGTATATATATATATATATTTGTAATTTTTCCATCTGCAAAAGCTTCCTTCGTAGCTATTGCGTCAACATTGAGAGCCATTTACTCAATGAGTCTTTTATGCTTTAAACTAACCATATGCCCAGCATGTAATTGTGTTTTATGAAATACCGTTATATTGTAAAAATAGAAAGATATCGATGATACATACATACGGCTTTGATACCTTAATATTGTTTAAAAATCTTGTAAGCCTTTGAGTAAATGAATGCAATTGTTAATAATATTATTAGGTTGTTCGGAAAGTCATTTCGCTTTTTTCCCACCAACAATGGATTTAATTGTATTTTCTCACAGCCAACTTATGGATCTTCAGTCGCATTTTCATTATATATGGGTGAACTTTAACTAACTATGTTTTTTGAAAAGATTTATTTGCTTCTGTGGAATAGCTTTTGTTCGGCCCTTTATCGGCTATGGAAAGTCAGAAGCAGAAAAATCCAACAACATTGGTATTTAAGCAAGAAAACAATTATCAAAATGTGAAGACGAGTACGAAACGAAAGATCGTTTACAAAATTTCGTTCCGACAAGGTCAGTAGCTGATGAAGACAAGTTAAAGCGTTTAATTGATGCAACCGACGACAATAACAATTCATAAGATCGCAGGGGAATTACATTGATCGAATGCGACCATTCATAACAATATATTTTTCGTCTTTCATTTTCATCATCAAAAAAAGAAAGGAACGAAATGACTTTCCGAACACTGCAACAAATTGCATATCGTATCGTCATCGATATGTTTTTGATATTTAATTCTTAACCTTATCCACTCACGGCCTATTTTCTGATTCGCCTAATGTTCGTTGTGTTTTGTTCTCTGAAGTTTTCTTGCACGATAATAAAACATTTTGATTATTTCTGCCATCCTTGTCAACTCCTACAGGCGTTGTGATGAGTAAGCCGACCGATTTCATGGTGGATATGAGTAAAGTTGGAAGTGATATCGATGCGAAGAAACTTTCTTGTTCGATTTTCGATCCAAAAGGTCAAGTGTTGCCAAGTGAAATTGTGGCTGGTCTCAGTAACGATGTGTTTCGCATTATGTATACTCCGTTCGAGGCAGGCCGTCACACTATTGAATTATTGTACGATAACATTCCGGTGCCGGGTTCACCATTTGTAGTCAATGTAAACAGCGCTTGTGATCCAACACGTTGCAAAGCCTACGGACCTGGTCTGAATCGAGGCTTTGTCAATGAAAAGAATAAATTCTCCGTGGAGACAAAAGGAGCCGGCAAAGGTGGTCTCTCGGTAGCCATTGAAGGACCATCAGAAGCGAAAATGACTTGTGTCGATAATCGTGACGGCAGTTGTGACGTGGAATATTTACCAACTGAAGTGGGTGAATATGATGTATCCATACGTTTCGCCGACAAACATATACCCGGTTCACCATTCTCGGTTGTGGTCGAGGAACGTTCCGATCCTACGAAAGTGAAAGTCTATGGACCCGGTATAGAACATGGTGAAGTACGTGAAAATGTGCCCACTCACTTTTATATCGATGTGTCCGAGGCCGGTCCGGGACGTATTGCGGTAAAAATACAAAACTCCGAAGGGAAACCTTTAGATAATTTGCGCGTGGAAGAGAAAAGCGACGGTCTCTATTGCGTTCATTATTCGCCACCCAAGGAGGGCTCCGTACTGACTTCTACAATAACATTTTCAGATATTGAAGTGCCATGCAGGTAAATACCAAGACCATAGTCTCGAAGATAACTTTCATTAATTCATTAATTTTTTATTTTTGAAATTAAAAGTCCATTCATCATGAGTGTCTTCCCTAAAGCCGAACCGGCGAAAGTCAAATTGAAGGGAGTAAATGAGAAGAAAAAGACTCCCGCTTCGAAACCCACTGAATTCGAAGTGGATACGAAGAAAGCAGGCGAAGCCGATATCGATGTAAACATTAAAAATCCTAAAGGTAAACATATTGTTCCACGTCTTCACGAAACTGACACCGGCACTTATGTGGTCTCATTCACACCGGACGAGTGCGGAACATATTACGTTACCGTTAAATATGGAGGCAAAGAAATTGGAGGTTCCCCGTTCAAATTGGAGGCTGTCGCGATCGGTGAAGCGAAAAAATGTAAATTTGTTGAACAAGCTCCGAAAATCCAACCGTCGGGCAGTAAAAGTCATTTGACAGTCGATGCTCGCGACGCCGGTGACGGAGCTGTAACGTGTAAAATAACATCGAAAGCTGGCAAGTAAGTGAAGAATAGTGTAGAGAAAAGCGAATCGCGACGAAAAGAAGAAAATAAAAAATTAATTGTGAAATTATTGATTGCAGAGAAATTGTCGATATCGATGTTATTGAGAAAGATGGCTTCTTCGATGTATTCTATGCGTTGAATGATCCCGGCGATTACGACATTAATGTGAAATTTGGCGGCAAAGATATACCGAACGGCAGCTTCTCTATTAAGGTAGTTTAACAAAAATGCCTTTTCAAAATTATATTTTTTTCTTTAGGAATATTCTCAAGAAAAGCCAAGTAATCAGCAACGAAAACTATTAGCAATTATTATAAGAAAAGAGTAACTTAAGCATAAACATGAAATAAATTTTGAATTTTATAATAGAGTTTTATAGAGAATTTACTTCTCTTACAAAAAATGCTTTACAAAAAAAAATATATTTCTTCCTTAGAGAATAATAAACACAATTTCACAAACAGTTTAACAACAAGTTAGTTGTAAAAACAAACTTCATGAAAAAAAGAGACAAAAAAAACAAAAAAACAAATGAATATATAAATAAATGTAATTCTTTTTTACTCCTATTATAAATAAAAACACCGAAGAAACAACAACAACAACAACAAATTACGCTACGAAACTCTTTTTCATTAAGCATGATTACCGAGAAAAAAAAGTTTTATTTACCAAAATCGAATCGCTTACTAACATAGATTAAATGCAGTAATGCTTTCGCTTCTTCTTTTTCAATTCATGTTAACCGTATTTTCCAAAATTAATAATAATTATTAATGAAAAAAAAAAAAACTTAAGCTGTTTGTGTAATTGAATTAAATTTTGTAAAGTGCAAAAAATTTTATAGATTTATTTTTAATTAATTTTTTTTTAATTTTTATATTAATTGGCTTTTATAAAATAAAAGCAATGCTTAACGTTTATGTTAATATAATAATTGCTAATACCAGACCACCAGAGTGAAGCTTAAAGATGCGCAACAATATTTTTTTGAAACATCAGCTAATAATGTATGACATGCTTTGTTAATAATCTTTGTACATACGGGCATGTAATTATAACTTTAGGTTGTGCAGAAAGAGGACTTCCCTTCCCCGGTCTTCTGTGCTTTTCAAGTTAAAATCGAATTGAGAAGAACTTTGATAGCAACGCAACCTGGTATAGCTTCTCAATATTCACAATTTGAAGCCACGTTTTCCAATTTCACTGCTTAAGCGAGTATTACGCTAAAGCTGAAGGAGTTTAGTGTATAATGAATAGTTAAAGGAACTAACTATGTTACTTAAGTTCTCCTTTGATTGTGATTGCGATTGTCTTCGAAGCGAAACGAAAACGTTGATCATACACATACATATCAAATATATATATATATATGAACACATAAATATATATATATATGAACACATATATGTATATATACATATATATATAACTATGTTGTTGTTGTGCTATCTATCACGAAATATACTTTCAAATACGAATACATGGGCAATATATTCTCGCTTATCGCAAAATATTTATCGCTCCATAACCACCGGTTAAAAACTTAGGCAAACAGACAAATAGATTCTAGAATCGTTAATTTAGAGGATGCCACAGGCAATTGTTTTTTCATAAGGCCAACTGCGAATCGTTATTAGCCATAGAAATAAGTCCCAATTTTTAACAACACTTCCTCTCTGCATCGTCTCCCTACGAAAGTACTCTCTGTAACCTTTCTACAAGGGCCTAAGGGTATACGACTATGGTGTGTACAACATAATTTTTGGGAGGTTAGATTTACTCAAAGAGTATTTTGCGAAAAAAAAGAAAAGCGCTAAAGGCGAGCAGTGTTAGTCTTCCCGCTGAATTCGTAAGGAAGTTCAGTTAAAGGATAATTTGTAAGGAAGCATGGAATCAAAGCGATAGTAATCACGATGCCGACCATATCAACTAGAGCAACATCGATGATAAACCTGAAAGTAAACGACATTTCTATTTGTGAGAGGAGTTGAGGTGAGAATGTCTTTTAGTTATAGTGTATTTTGAGTTGCCCAGCTAAATGCAAGTGGTGCAATTGACCCGAAGAGTGGAATGACGTCTATGCTTATGAAGTTTTTATTCTTTTTTTTTTTTGGAGCTAATCTCAAGAGACCAAGTGGATTCAATGCAGTGGTTTGCAATGCTTCGAACGAAATATTTGTTGCCATTCGCATCATATCACCGACAAGAATTTATTTCTATACCTAATAATCCTCGGCTAACTGTGGGCGCTTTGTTTGCATTCCTTAACGAAAACGTATTTTAGGAAATCCATAAAGTAGTAGTGGTCTTGATCAGTGTAATTCCTAAGCAATTTAGTCCTTTGCTCATTCATAGTTTATTTGTCCTAAATTAACATTTTTCAAATCTCGACTTTGAAAGCGAGCGGTGTTTGCCCTAAGGTGAACTGATTTTTCTCGCTTTTCAATTCAGGTAAGTTGCATGTTTCGTGATTTCAAATGGACATTTTTAAAGGGGGTAAACCGTGCGTATCTATAGCGCAAGAAGTTGACCTTTGGCTGTTAATTAACTTAATTAGGTGTGAAGCACACTTTTACATATAACTAAGCGAAAGGATTGACGATTATTATTAGTTAGGTCATGGGCGCCTAAATATGAATATATTTCATATATACATAAATACATTTCATGCATACATTTATGAATGTAAATCATATGAATATATTTTATCTTTAATTCTCATAAATAATTAAAATTAAAGAATCGAATAAGAATAATTTAAAATTTATGAACCATTAAATACATTTCTTCCGGTTGAGAAACTTGTCAATCCGCTGTAAATCTTTTATACGTCTAAGCATATACATATATTTATGCATTTAATACGATATGCAAATGAGTTACATTTTTATAGAAAAAAAAACAAAATTAATTTCTTTTAAAAACAAAACAACATAAACAGAATGAAATCTAATTATTTCTTTTAATTTATAATTATATGAGCCAAAAATTTTGATAAACAATAAATAATTAAAAAGAAAAGTTAGTGAGAATGCCACTCTAATGGACGATTAAATGGCGACATTGGCGCATAAAAATATTTGGCATTGTTTTCATATCAAATTTAAAAGTGCGAAATAATTATTTTATATGCTTTCGTATTCACATATACAGTCGCAAGCATTTATTTCATACATAATCACATATACATATACATATACATATATGCATATGTACGTATATATAAAATTTATTAAATTACATATTTACTTCAATTTTCTAAAAGATATATATATGCATACATATGACATATGTATGTATCATTATTGGGAAGCTAATCCACAGTTTTCGAATTTTAGTTTGTGCCATTGGAAAGGATGTAGCTTGAGTTTTCAATATCTTCTTAATACATTAACAACATGATCCATTATAAGTTCAGAAGTAATTCAATCACGCCTATGTAGACTGAAGAAGAAGAAGAAGAAGAAGTTTGTTCTTTTCAGTCTTATATCGATTGATCAGATGTTACTTTCATCGAAATTTTTTTCAATCATACTTTTGAACAAGAAAACTTCCAGCACACACACACACACACACATACATAAAACATTGTCTTTAGGTATCTTTAGCGTCCAGCCCGAAGCTGATGCAAACTGCCCAAACGCTTCTTATCCATTGCGAAAGAAATTTTTTCCTCCTTTTAGCAAATTATTAGAAACAAATAGAATACTTATTTCATGCATTTTACTTTGAAAAAGACTCATAGCTGCCATCATCAAGCTCCGAATGTCCTTATAGAGTATTGCGTGTCTTACCATTGAAAGAGTTCAGTAAAAAGATTGATTCTTGTGAAATATCTCTAATGATCACTTAGAAGGCACTTTACTGTACCTTAGAGATTCGAAAATTATTTTAGTAATAATCGTATAATAGTGACAATGCATTTCTTTTTTCTTCCTATTGTCAAAACAAATGCTGCTTACGGCACGGCTGGCATGCAAATGAATGGTTTATTATGCATTGGCACAACGATGTATATTTTTTTATGTTCTATCAAATAGTTTCCCTTATTGTTCTTATAATTTACTTACCGTCTAATGAAATAAATTCTTAGACTAAACGGTGAAGAACTAGATAAGAAAGATTAGTTGTTGCTAAGACTAACAGCTTTGTTTACGACGCAAAAAAAAAAAATCTTTCATAATGTCTCTTAGGTTGATAGAATCAACAAAGTCCATTCGAATCGGGAAAAGGTTTAGATATTCAGAAAGTATACACTTAGTGAAGCTTGAATAATTAGTTGCTTTAGGGATTCATTGGTGTGTCGCTATTGCCAGGCCACTAATAAGTTCGTGTTCAAGCTACAAGACGACATTTTTACTATATTTTATTTCAATTTGGTTTGCGGGCGTTTTGCCGCTTCCCATCCCTCACCTCACTTCCCTTTATAAGGTTCTCATGAAACACGACAAGGTATAGCTGAGGAATTGTGCGAGGCCAAATTATCTGGAATTGTTAATAGCTCGACTATAGCCTATTAAATTACTTATATTCCAATTTTGACGTAAGCATTGTCCAAATTTATTCCAAAATTTCATTCCTTCCTTATCTTATATCAAATTTTTCCACACCTTTTTAAATGACTCCTCATTCAGGGATGTGCAAGGACGGTATATGATCAGGATGAATTGCAGACAAGGCGGAGATAGAGGAAGAAAGAGGACGAGTGCCCATGAAAATTTTAAAATTCTATTAAAAGTACGGTTAAAAAAAATTTTTTCTTATGATAACTTGCAAACGTTTTTAAACCCACCTATAAAAACTTTAAAAATATTAACGTTAAATAAAAGTTAATCTCTTAAACATAATTCCTCGCGTAACGAGGACTAATATGAAATTTATTGGTAATGTTTACTAAAATCAACCGTCTTATCGTTGTAAAATCTCTCTCTATCGAGAAGCGATTAACTAAAGACCGAAATATTTCTTCATACATTAGCGTATTACGGCTCAGCACCCAGTAAGTTCTCCGAAAATCACATTAATCTCTCGGAATTTGTTCACAATCTTTCTTCACTTCACTCTTCTTCGATTTTCCAAATAGTTAACGCACGTAATTAAAAAAAAAAACAAAAATTTTTAGTTCCCAAAGGAAAAATAAGAAGTGTCGTCGTGATGGAAATTCGGATACTTTTCTAGACATAAATCTGAAAATAATTATGAAAACAAAAAGCAATTAATATTTGTTAGAAATTCCGGATAATTGCGGGGAATAGTTTACGAATATCTTCATATATGTATATATATATATATACATATATATATTTGTTTTGGTTTCTGGCAAATTTCCTGTAGAGATGTCTGAAGAAAAATGTGTCCATTTTTTTGCTCTTAAAAATGAGCGAACATATGACGGATTCTTGTAGACAGTAAATAAACGAATAATTCATAAACACATGTGTAAAGATTTTGTGGGTCATACGCCCACGGTTTAGGTTACCGTGCAGGAACAAAAGAAACTTGTAAGCATTTTGAGGCGAATAGCGAAAGCCAACCATTTCTTGTAAGCAAAAATTCCAAAATTTTTAGTTTTTTTTTATCCAATTTTTAGATCATTTCTACCAAACTATGTTTTTTAAAAAAATATACAACTTATTGAGGAAAAATCTTGAAAGTTTACTTTGTTTTAAAAATAGATAATGAACATGTTTCTGGACCGATCATGACTAGTTTTTAGAGCATAAAAGAGCTTACTTACTTTTAGTTATCAGTAGTTAGTTCAACTAAGAACACACTCCATTTCTTTCACATCATTAGACACTTATTCTCCATGAAAAACTTGATTAGTTACGTTGGCTTTTTTTTGGTGCTTCTAAGAAGTTCTATGATCGAGTAAACAGAAATCGACCCATAAAAGTTATGGAAAGAAATCGATCAACTGCTTGGATCTCATAAAATTAAATCCATATCTTGCGCCATTGAAAAATTCCCATGACTATTCAATGCAGGTCACGGAAGGAGATGAAATAAGTAATAAGTACTATTTCCTGGTTTGCTTTGCTTTCAACATCACGTGTGTAGTTTTTGCCTCTGCCACCGTTAACATCGAGGATTTATTCGCAATTATCCAGGGAACTTGTCATACCGCAATTTTTACTTATCCTGATATGAACCAGTAACTGACTGAACTTCAACTCGTTCCCTTCCATGAAGCATAAACAAGTCTAACAACGACCACAAGGAAATTTTTGTAGAGAAGTAGTAGTCGGTGCTGTAGAGAATATCGTAAGGACTATCGTTAAGCTATAACTATTAAACAAGTAATAATTGTGGAGATTGAAGACGGACTTAAGACGCCTTCTTCTTTTTAATTTCACGGGAGTTTACGTAGTACGAAGATATTATTATTAATATTATTATTATCATTATTATAAATTTAGCCAGAAAATGAATTCTAAGACTACTACTACCGTACTTGAGATTTGAGCCCACGACCATTGAGTTGCTACTCGAGACTCTTGCCTACTCGGCCACTCAGGCCGATTGGTGCGAAGATATTAATTTTGGTTTGTGTTAAGTTCCATTACATTTTCAGAATTTGGCAAAATTTTGTTCTTTGGTGCCACAAAGTTTTTCAAGAATGGTTTGTGTGTGTGAATTCCTAAGAATTTCATTTACACTAGCTAACGAGATTCCTTATGGGGATTTTACTACGTATTCTTATATGATAAAATGGTCCTATTTTTGATGAGTGGATATAACAAGTGTAACCTGAGTGGTTTTATGAGAGTTTTAGTTCTCCTGGTATCGTTTAGATGAACCCTAGAAAATATTAGGTGTGAAGTTATTGCAAAAATAACTTTTAGAACCGAAATAATTTTTACTACTAAAATGTTTCTGAACTGATCAGTCTAACCATTATTAACTCCAAACTAGGCAACTAGCTTAAGATTGCCTAGTGGGGAAATTATTGTTTATCAGATTTTTTCAGAAACGTGGCCTAAATTTCTTTCGGAATATATATCGTATGTGTTCAGGCAACATTAGAAGTGCACATAAAATCGACTCAATATTTATGCAAAACGGGGCTCCTTTTCTTAATAGACACATAAGACAATATTTAGTTAGCAGGATGAGAAAACAACGTATGGGCATGGCTTCGAATAAAATACTGATGAGTGTTTTGAAAGAAAAAAAAAAACAAAACCTGGTCTATGCCAGTTTTCACATTCTTAATTTTGTGATTTCAAGATGTACAGATGGACAGACCTGAGTAAATATGGCTTCAAGTCATATTATATATATATACATATATATATAAACAGAATTGATTTGAAGAATTCACAAAAGGAAGCCTCATATCTATGTTTTCAACTTTAACAGACGATGTATTAACGTTAGTTTTCAACTTTAACAGACGATGTATTAACGTTAGAATGTCTTCTTTTTTGGTAGACATTAAAAAGAAAAAAAATTTTATTACGAAATATTTGAATAAAACATACTACAAAAAATATTTATGTAAAGTTGCAATCCGTTCATATTAATAATTACCATACAGCGCAGCGCAACAGTGCGAGCACTACATTGTTTATATATGAAGTACTCTGACGCTGCCGTTATATCATTTTATTTGAATATATAAAATATCTTAACCAATAGTCGTATCTTGGATGCACTATAAAAGTGCTGAATGTATATTTCTTTTCCATACATATCTATATATATACAAAGACATATTTGCTTTGTTATTTCATTAGAAACTGTGGGCTGTTGGTGCAAGTTGAAGTTGAGAGGATTAGTTGCTCTCTTTAAAGAAGGGGACAACGGGACAACAACAAACTAACGGGATTTCTTAGAAGATCATTATCTTGGCAATTAAAATATTTTTTTGATAAGACAAATGAGAATTAGGAAGAAAGACAAGTGCCCTTGATGCAATTCCACTGCTCGAATTTATCAAGACCGCTCATATGTAAACGCTTTTATGTTGCTGACATGAATATCAAGACGACCAACACTTTTTTTT
>CCAG010002371.1:0-47074 GCA_001077435.1 Glossina morsitans morsitans
TTTTTTTTCTTCTTATTTTCGAAAGGAAAATAATTCACCAAAAAAATGCACATTTTTTGCAAAAATATAACATTGCATATATAAATATATATATAAATATATATATATTTGTTTAATAAAGTATAAAGTATTTTAATGTTTTTTTTTGCTTAAAAATAAAGAGAACATTTTTATTATGTTTGTGTATAAAAAAAATTATACCAGTAAAAGCTGAGTGGGTGTTCATAATAATCACGAGCTAAAAGTTGAAAGCGTCTATGTTTTATCATTGCTTTCGTAAAAAGCGTAAATATGCTTCGGAAAGCGATTTGCTTTTAAAATCACCTCAACCTTATGCAGCTCTCTGTCTGTTTGTCTTTGCTGTTAGCACTTTGCCTTGAAAAAAGAGAAATTATTCAGATAATAAAGATACTTTTTTGACAAATCAGTGAAAGACGTACATACACGTTTAGTTACTCTCAGCAAAAAGAAAAAATTTTAAATGCGAAAAGTTCAGGAGAAGAGTGGAAATTATTTTTCTCGTAATGGAGCTCTTTCTGAAGTATTACTAATTTTCAGGTTATTGGTGACGTGTCAATAATTCCAAAGGGACTACATTTCTTCATATTTCTTAGATGGGTCTCCTTATTCTCTGTTTTTTTTAACAACTGTCAAGCCTCGCCCCTTTTTCTTTTTTTCTACATCTGTAATCTTGGCTAACCACCATTTTACTTACATTTATACATAGGAAGCATTCCCTTGCTGAAATATGAAATAAGAAAAAATTTTTAAAAGTAATACTCTTCTGCTTCTTCTTCCAAGAACTTAACCAATCTATAATCGCTGTTATTCATTGTGCTGGTTGGAAACAATATTCTGAAGCTTTCGTAATATCAAGTAAAGACATAACACTTTTCGACTGGACCCCACTACGCTCCGGTCGTCACTTTACCTATCTCCTTCTCTTTCCTCACTTCTTTCTGATCGTCACCCTGTTACACGAGTGGGGGACATCGCCTGGCCTTGTGATTGGTCCATATTAAAAAATTATATATATTTTCGATTCAAGAACTTCAACTTTCTATATCACGTTTGTCGATTTTCCGGTGAAGGCATAGGTGAGTGTGTTTAGAATATGTTACCTAGAATACAGCTGGAATTGTAGGGGCCTCACTAAAGCCAACAATAAGCTCGTTCTTAAAGATTAAAAAAGAAGGCCTAGCTTTTAGTAGATCACAGGATGGATTAAATTCCTATCATTTCGTCCGATTTTTTGAAAAAATATTTTAAAAAATTTTCATATAAAAGAAGAAAGAAGAAGAAGAAAACGCGAGACAAATGTACAACATAGACGACTCTATTCCATTTGCGTTTGCAAGGAAAATATTATAAAGAAGAGTTAGAGTGTTTTACATCTTGTGAAGAAGAAATTGTAGGTCCTTTGTTAAGACCCAACGTTATACTTTAAGCCCTTTAGGCATCAACCCGCCTTGGGTGGTTCTTCTAAAGGTCCGTACACTTGTAAAATCTAACAGCCCGTCGATTCTTATGAATATTGCCATTATGTTAGTGGAAGCTTTTTACTAAAGATGTGGATGGATTCAAAAGAATGATATGTTTATACCACTAGTGAAGTATAAATTTCAGAAATGCTATTCAAAGGTCGGCATTAATTGCTGCTAGCTAATCAAGAATTTCAATTTATTTATAGTGTACTCGAAATTGCTTCTAAGCCAACTATGAGTTTTCCACTTAATTTTCATGAGAAATTTTTCCTCCTTATTTTTATTTAATAAAAAGAAAAACAAAAGGCACAAAACATAAGACAAATTTTTTGCAAAAATAAAAAAAAATATTCGGCAAATTAACTCAAAAGTAAATAAGAGTTTTTTTGTTCGCATTCGTATATGAAAAGAAATTTTGGCTCATTCTGTATATGCTTCTTATTCATGTTACAGCCGTTCCTTTCACACATTTGTACAATGTGTGTGTGAGCACGAATAAAATTCTCTCCTTGTCAACACTTCCGAAGTATTCGGTTTTTTTTTTTGCTGCACACTTGCAAATTAATAAATTTCACAAATTTTCATAAAACGAAATACAAATGTACGTTGGAAACATGCATACATACATACATACACTCGCTTAAACAATTTTTGTGTTGTGTAGTGTGGTAGCGCGATATACTAATCACTCACTCAACTCAATACCAAAGAACATATTCAATACATTCAGTCACCATTTGTCCTGTTGTGAAACTTGTCGTTTCGTATTGTATCGAGGAGCATTTGTTGTAATCTTTTTAACCGTTAGTTAATCAATTGTGACATTATAAACGTCGGTTAACGCGTTGCCAACCCTGGAAGTACTTCTCTTATTAAGGTGTGAATTGAATTTTTTTTTGTTTTTGCTCTTTTTAATTACATATATAAATATACATACATACGTATATACATATATATATGTATATATATATATGTGTGTACATAAGTTTTTCTTTTCGCATTAATTATTTATTTATTTAATGTGAGTGCATTTACATGATTAAATGATGATTCTCCACAACGTGGCGTGTGTTCGATTCTATTATGCATTGACTTCTTCTGTATATCTGTGTAATATCATTGAATGGTTTTTAAAAAAACTTTTTTTGTAAATGAATCCACGTCCAATTTCTCAAACTCAGAATTTTAATTATCAAAATTTTCATGATCTTTTTTATAATTTTTTATGGAATGAATCGTAATGGTTTTCAAAATAAATTCAAAGCGAATAAATATTTAAGCATATCGAGAGAAGTCCACATTTCGACCACATCTTGAAAAGAAAAACAAAAGATTACTTGATCACCTGCGAACTGTGCAGTCAAGTAAAATCGCAGGAAAATACTTCTACTATCCTTCTCAACGAAAGCATTAAAAGAAATCATTATTTGAGAGGAAAGACCTAGCAAAGGAAGCAGATCATGGTCTAGTAAGGGATTAAAAGTCACCATAAATCTAAGGCAAGGCCTTAGGCAACAGAAAAAACTATAAAAACAATTCTTAGTAAATCTTTTCAATCAAGTTGCTTTTTACAAGCATAAAAAGTCCTTCTCAAGCAACGTGTTTAAAGAAATCATTATTGGAGAGGAAAACCATAGCAAACGAGGCGGCTCATAGTCTAGTAAGGGATTAAAAGACATCATAATTCTAAGGTATGGTCTTAGCCAATCGCCCAGAATTTTTTCAATCAATTTGTTTTTTAATAAAAAAGAGAACCTATGATTACTTACGTAGACCGAAATTGGCCAAAGATAGGACTAGTAAGAAAAAAATTTTTAATTTACGAAAAAGCGAAGGTAACATAAAATTTCTGTGCATTTTATAGACTTCAATACATTCAGAAACTGTTGCAAAAATCTTTTATTGTTTATGAACTTATTTTCTACACAGATCATTAAATGCGAAAAATATATGAATTTTTTATTTCGATAACATCGCCCATGCATACAATAAATAAAGAGTTTATATATATCCCCGATTAGCGTAGGATTCAATATGTACACATGTTTGCTTTTTTGGCGTTTTGAAAAACTGTGAAAATTTATACAAAAAAAAACGAGCTTTATCCACAAAAAAAAAAAAAGAATGCACTACGCCTTCTTAGAAATAACGATCCAATCATTTCTTCATAAGCGATAAGACAGACGCGAATCTGATAAATTTACTGAACAGGAAGCAAGATACTATCCGTAAAAAAAATCCCGAGAAATTTTTTACTTAGCATTTCCTTTAAATATGTCCATCAAAGTATCCATGCAGTTCTCGTTGCCGTTTTTTACAATCACTCTTTTTTTCTTATTAGAAATAACTGCTCAGGTGTCATGTGATTCAAATAACTTTGTTCGAAATAAAGATTGAGTCTGTCGAAAGCCATAAAACTTAGAAGAATCCATAGTAGCCACCTAAAAGCCGTATAAAGTCAAATAACAAGTTTGTTCGTTCACTTCCGACTTGAATGCCTCCTGAGGAAAATGAGCCGTTAATATACTTTATCCTTAAAAGTGAGTACTAATTAGGCATATAAACCTTCTGCCCTTTTCTGATATAACGTACACCTTAGGCGATCTTTTCCTGACTCTTGTGCTTAAGCACTGAATCAATAGATCTATTAAAACTTGGACAGATGATAGGTGTGGCTGCACAGGTCTCTAAGGCTGGCTGCCCGTACAGCTTAATCTGGCCTAACTTAGAATTGTTGATTTATGCGATCCAATGTGAAAGACGAAACTTCTCAATACTGACTATTAGCTGAAAACATTACTGATGGGGAACGCAAGCTATTCAATATCTTACATCAATTCGCCTAATAACATTCGTTACATATCTTCTTCAGAAACAATTGTACTGTAAACCTTGTTGTAGCATAAAACCTTGCTCTTCATGTTGACAATCGTTATGCGTGGAGGAGTCCCAAAAATAGACCTATGTAGTCCGGACGTACCACCGCAAATTTCTATGCCAAATCACTAGCAAATATTCTACCAATTTTTCAACATAAAATACTTGAAAGTAGTCATAAAAGGGCATATTTCTTGTGAAAACTTTTATGAGCAACGGGATTCAAAAAGTGGTCTTCATTTAGTATACCAAAATAACATATTTCACCGAATCTATCTGTCAGGGAAGATTAAGAATGGAAAAATTTTTGATATAACGACTTTTTTAAGCCGTATTTTTTAAAAAAGGAATTTTTGTGGGTAGCGTTCGTAATTATGGTCCACTCTAGTCCATTTTCAAGAGCGTTTGTGCTTCGGCTCAGTGTAACAAATTTAACCGATATATCTCTTGAAAATCTAGATTTGTATACTAAATACAAAAATATATGGACGCATATGTCCATCTGGACAGACATGTATAAATCGATTCGAAAATTGTAACATCGTAGGTAAGTCTATGTAAAGGTCTTTTGCACACATGCGTACAAACTTACTGTACTCTTTGAAGGAGTGATGCAAGATATACATATCATATGGTTCAGCATTCGGGACCTTTTAATCCCATCTCTCTTGTTAACTTAAAAAAATTGCCATTTTTCTTGCTTTTCGAAACAAAAGCGCACATCACTAAGTACTAGTAATAACGGGAGCTATTTAAAAGCTATACGATGGCAATAACTCTGCAGGAAAATTGGTTTTTTTAGTGGTTTCGGTTTTAAATTTTGATTTATGAATATTGCCCGTAAAAATATTATATTGCAGAGTAGTTTAAATGTCTTTCTTTTTATAGTTTATAGTGTTTCTAAATATTGTTTTAAATGCAAAGATTTGAGTTATTATTAGTATTTAGCTCACTTTCGTTCGCATACATTCATTCCTTAATGTGCACTGATGGCATGCGTTTCTTTTAATTGTTCACACAGAAAGTGGAAATTATTTTCAACTAAATTGTAAACTGAGCCAATCGCTTCGAAGAATAAATAAAAGATTCATTATAATCGTACAAACTGAGGTGATATTCTTCTAAAAGTAAACACCATAGACGGCTAAGATAGTTTAAGATATCAGCTGTTAAACCCCGCAACAAGTTTAAGCTGTAGAAAATATCGATACAAAAATGCCATATTTAATGACCAGAGGCTTCAGGAAACTGAAACGATTTTCTAACAAACCAAATTCTAAAGAAAGGCAAAACCAACTACACATTTATGGCAAGGCAGCTTGTGACTGGCGAAGAGATTAAAAACACATGGCAGAAATACTGGTAACTTGCCGGTAAAAGGGTAATAGGCAGCAAAAGGTGTTATGGCGGAAGGCAAAGTTCGTTGAAAGAATCAAGAGTCAAGAGAATTGACTTGCAATATTCGAACGGAGAAGATCAGAATGAGAATGAAAGCGTTGTGAATAGTATGCAAAAAGATCTCCTAAGAATTGTAACGCTACGAGCTTTAGTCTGAAAGGAAATTGAATCAATCACGTAAAATTCACAAGTTGCGGTTTACCTTATAATAATATATTATATTAGCGAATTCATATTCTCCTCAGTTATGTATACATGATCGGTGCTGATAAATTCCATCCAAATCGTGTACAGAGTCCTTAGAGAATGAGAAAACATTAACAATCAAGCTGTGAGTTCTATAAATCGATTGAAAGATCTTAAGAAGAGCTCACATATATATATGCATCTACATGTATATATATATATATATATGCATCTACATGTATATATATATATATATATATATATATATATATATATTGTATATACATACGTATATTAATTGTAGCTGGGTCAACTGATATGTCGATGAGATATAATAATAAAGGTTGAATGATAAAATGGGTGTGTATGAAGCGGATACTTTCGTATTGGGCAATTTTTTGAATACAAAAACAAGTAAAAATATGTCAGTTGACCACGAACCAACATTAAATATTGTACAACAGCCTATGGTTATTCATTTAGCGGCTTTTCACAATAAGGTGTTATATGGAAAGTGATAGAAAAGCTGTCCAATTCGAACCATTCTCAAGGGCATCATTTCATCAAAATATCTCAAAAGTTACAGTTTGAACACAAGAAAACAAGACTGACAGATGGACAGGCGGTCCAAATAGATTCAGAAAGTGATTCTGAGTTCATTAGTATAGTAAAAGGTGCAGCTATCTCAAGTCCTCTGTGTGTTGCGTACTTCCGCACGAACTAAACTGAATATACCCTTACACCACAGGGGCTGTAGGGATAATTGGTAGTTATTTCTTTCGTTCACAATTATGTTAGTCAATTCTCAATTTATCAAAGTCAGCTAAAATGCAAACAGAAATTTCCAAGTCAAAGTACGCACTAATTTATATCTCCCTGCTGTTGGGCGTCAGCTGACTAAGAAGTCATCATTAAGAAGGTGATTTGGAATCTGCGCTGCTTGCTGATTGTCCAACAAACAAACAAAATTCTCTCTTGGAATTTCTTATCTTGGATATACATTTACCTATATATAGATATTTACATTCAAGTTCCCGCACAAAACATAAACACATGCAGAGCAATGACTTTCGGGAAACCGCTTTTTCTAAGTTCAATTTCTTGCTGCTAACGACATCGCCCACGCCCTTGTAACGCAATCTATACCTATTCACGACGGCTAGAAATGAACTTCCGAGCTTGGGTTTAAGTTCTGGAAAGCTTCGGCAATAGTAAGAACCTATGGTTTGGTTTTAATTTCGCAAGACCTTTAAATGAGTTGAGAAGTTGATAAAGAAAATCGTATCAACACAAAATATCACGTAATCCGAAGAATGACTGTAATTGAATCTATCTACTTATATCCACTTATATAAACATCAATAAAACCCGTATGAACTAATTATAGATCTATTGATGCACATCGGCATATGTATGTACATGAATACACGAGTAGATGCATGCATATGCATACATATATATATATATCTGATAGATATTTTGAAAACATATCAATCTTTATTAATGGAATCCGCAAATCAATTTTTGAATAATGCACAGATACGAGCCATTCATCTTTGCAATCAATCAAACAATTACCAAAAATACTCAACATATAGAACAGAATTAGAATTACCCATGCATTTAAATAAACAATTTAATCACACAACAGAAATTGAAAACGCTATTGAAAATGCATCAAAATTCGAAAGCATTCAATGCATTGTGTGTTGAATGAAAGAAATTTTTGAATAATAAAAGCAAAGGAAGGAAAATGCCGACTTATCACCACTTATATTTCGAAAGGGATGACATGAATGAATTTAAAATTATAGGGATTTTGAAAAATATATGAGGAAAGTCTAGCCTAAACTTAACCTAACCTAAAGGAAAAAAAGGTTTTTTCTTTGTGGAATTCGACTTCATCAACTTAAGTCTTCTTCAAGAAGGACAAAATCATTTCAGCGATTCCCTAACCATGCTCTATGGCATTTTATTTTAATAGCACAATTTATCATGACCTTGAAAAAGCATTTCAGTTGCTAATGATTTCATCATTTGATCCAAACAGTGCTCCTGGACGTGATAAAATTTTGCCATTGCAGTCATAACTCGTATCACGGCACCTCCGTTGCACTGCAAGCAAACACGTTACCCATTGTGCGATACCTGCACAGTCACCTACCTCATGCTTACGTCTTGACCTAACATGTGATAAACATGGTTCTTGGATACTTTCGCTATAATGATGCTGGGCGACCATTTAGTGAACCTGAGCAATGTTTTCCCAAAGTGTTACGGTCACCTCTCAGCTCAGTTACACGGCAACTTCACGTGGTAGAGAGTCCTCGTACATAGGGGCATGAACTTGAATTTAATTTGCGTAGTCGTGTTCGATTTTAAAAATTAATCAAATGCTTAAGGGCGGGCTAAGTCAGTCTAACATTCAATTTTTTTCTATTTACACGAAAACAATCACACTGCCGACTGCGCTTTCAAGATGGCTAAAATTTTGAGGAGTATTTTCCAACAAGTGTCGTTCTTTTCATACGCAAGTAGGAAACTTTTCAGGAAACAACCTTTATATGGCTCCAATAAGTTAGTCTTACTTTTAGTTAGTCTTACATACCTTTCCGTGTGACTCGTGACTCGGCCCAAAGAATAATTTAGACGCGTATTAAAAAATTATAGGTAACCAAAAACAATTCTTGTCAACTACTACCCTAAGGTTTTGAAATTTTTTCTTTTTTCAAAAGTATGTTTAATACTTAAGCTGAAAAAAAAATGTTATATTAAATAAAAGTCGAGTTGCGTATAATTCAAACACACACACGCACAGTAGAGCGAAATTTTTAAAAAAGTAATTTTATATCAAATCAAATCCCATTGCAGGCTGTCGAAAGTATTGAAGAGTACAGCGCATATTTCGAGGAACACACTAAAGTTATTAAATCTACAACTCAGGTAAGAATTTTCATTTGTCAATATAGCGAACGATATAATGGATTTATTTTAATTAACTTTTTTTTTATTTGCCCGGCTTAGACGACTGAACATTTGGTTAACGGTAGATCAGAGACCACTTATAGAGCTGTTGCTTTCGAAAAATTCCCAGTACCTACAACCGGCGGAATTGTTGTTGGTAAGTTTTGTTGTAAGTAAGTTTTCAATATCACTTCTTGTTCTTCATTCTTTAACGCGTGCGTTATTATAAAAACGATCATTCCATGTGCTCTCGATTCAACTGTTTTGCACTAATAATAGAATTTTCACTTCATATGTTTGATGGACATTGTTGGAGTTTTTTTTAGGCGAGAAAAAGTAAGCAGAGGAAGAATGCGAGAATTTATGTGACATTTATACATGTGGCAAATTAATTACTAAAAGAAATTATGAGCAGTTTGTTGTCTTACTTGGAAATCGTAGACAACGCATCATATCTTCTTGACGAAGAAAAAATTTTAATTTAAATTTTTTACCCTCAATCTGGAGTGAATTTCTATCATTTTTAAAAGATTTTATATTATATTCAGCCCAAGTGAATTGTAAACATCCGCATATTTGCTTTTTCGTTTTCAAGAGCCGAAATCGGTAATAGGAGATACTATATATAGAGTACATAATATTTATATAACTCTATGTACGTCTGTCCATTCCACCTATCCGTTTACTTATTCATCAGTCTGTTCAATGGCCATCGATCGGAATGATTTTATGATAGAATTGCTGAGCTCAAAGAAATTCACAAAAAACCCTAACTTACTGTCTACAGAGATTGTCAATCGAAAATTTTATATATACATTTTCTAAGGTCAACACTAAGAACAAAGTACAAAATAGATTTTGGCGATCAAGTAGTTAGTTCGCCTTTACTCAGGCAAATTTTTTACAGTTACAATTTATTTGTAATGCTCGAGGACCTGAAAGAGGTTTATCAATGGGTCCGCCATATGGCAAATATAAACTTCTTATCTGCTTATAGCAGGTATCTCGGTGACAGCAACATTTTCAATTGAAATAGACCTTCAAATGCCTTTCAAAAAGTATTTTATACAAGCGTCGAATTAATTTTTATAATAATTAGCAATGAAATTTGCAAAGAAGAAGAGTGTCAGCTATATGCGTACGGGGTCCTCATAAACAATCTTTGCACAGCCCGCATTGCTTTTATCCAAGTGATGAAAGATAGGCTCATCTTCAAAACGCAGTTTCTTGCGGTTCAGTTAATAGAAGTTTTTCTTCCAATTATTTATGGACTCTTACCTCTCACACTTATAACCTACTATTAGCAAAGTTATGTGGCTTTAAAGCTTTGCTTTGGGAAAGCCCCATGAATACTTTTCTTGATCTAATCTCATATTTAAATTTTCTGGGGAGCAAATAACGACAGACTAAGATTAAGGCAGAAAATCAGAGCTTGTGTGTCAGTCGTCCTTTTTCTTAAGTCGTATTATCATACGCGAGTTTGTCAGTGAATCGGTCTCAATTGCAACACCTTTCAAGTAGCTAATGTAAGTCTTTTTTACTAAGTCCAACAATTGTGTGCTATAAGCAAATAAAAGCACAATCGGCCAAAGACTTAGATCCTCATATTTATAAAAAAACAAAAAAACATTAAATATTATCTTAACTCTCGTAGCACAGCACATGGGCGGGAGATGCGCACATCATATTATTTTTGCTTAATTGCTTTTCAATTTGTCATCGATTCGTTTGTATTCACCTGAAGCGGGATAACAAAACAATTCCTGCTCTAAGAAGAGTAAAAATTCGCGCTAATATTTAACGATTAGTAAATAGTCTTCTAATAGCATTTAAACTCGACTTCTTAGTTTAATTTAACTTCTTCAGCCAGCTGAACATAGCTGTGCGCTTTACATATCGCATCTCTCTTCATATGCAACATTTTGATTATTCATAATTTTACTTGGCATACAGGAGCGCAACAAACAAAAACGAGTAAACGAGTAAAAGGTGAGGATCCGTCATAAAATACCCTAAAGCACTCTGCAAGCATTCATATAACGACTTTTCAGAATTAAATGTTATATGGAAAGTGGTCGAAAAGGTGGTCCCATCCGAACCATTTTCAACACCTTTTATCCATGTCAGTCACTTGCCTAAACCTTTTCTAAAAACTTGCGGCCTGTACGTTGAACACAAAAAAAGCACGACGGACAAAGGGACAGCCAAGCTTAAGAATCGCTTTCTAAATAGTCCAGTATAATAAAAGGTGGTTCTGTTGCAACTCTTTCTTAATGTTCCATACATCCGCACAAACTTATTATACCCCTGCATCACAAGTGATGTTAGGCATAAAAATGTGAAGAGAATATTTTTCATTGCGCTAAGGCGATAAACATCTTGTCTGTCAATGGCAACATGTAATTCTTTATCTTCATTCGGCGCGTGTTGCTATTGCGCTTACACCATAACTAAAAAGTGAAATTTCTTGTATTTCGTCAGCGAAAGCAGCAAAAATGATCTGTAAATGTCTAAAGGGCATTGAATAAAAAGACAAGTAAAAATTCCTTAATATGTCTCGAACGAACGATTAAGAAAACTTCGTCCGAACAATTTTTCAAAAAAAAAAAAAAAAGATAGAAAAACTACCTTTTCCAAGACATTAGATAATACTACACATAACGATTAAATTGTTGAACACATGTGGCCTTAGTGACACGTGGCCGGCAGCACACATGTAATCAATGATTTTTGGAGCGATCGCACTGTCTGGGCGAAGCGAAGCACCATTGATGTTTATACAAATGCTTTTAATTAAAGCAACACATTTATTTAACTTTGCATGCGAAGAAGCATTGCCTCCTGATAAAATCATAAATTCGCAATTTTATGCTTTTTTGAAAAAAAGTCTAATCGCTGCAGAACACGCGGTATTCCACCAATCTACATATGCACCTGCCGGAAGGACTAGAAAAAGTTTTCTGCAGTTGACGAAAAGCGATCTAAAAGGTTTAACAATCTTAACAAAAGACAAGTAAGAACATTATAGTCGGCCGACCGGCACACACCCTACACCATTTTCGCTAGTGGAGTTCTTCGCTCGTTTTGGTGATAAGACACCAAACAGTATAATTTATTTTCATGCAAAGCCATGATTTTTATAAAAGCAGGTATATTGGAAGGGTTGATTTATTCCCCAAATAAGAATTTGCGTTTCGTGATAGCGCCTATATAAGTAGAGGTTCAAAAAAAAAATAGACTTATGTGATCTAAATTCCCTGCCGTTAATTTTTTGTTGCTGAAATGGTCTTACGAATTATTATAAGATATCATGAGATATCTTATATGGAGTGAAGAAAGAAATAGATCGATGTGAATTCATATAAGGTCCACCTAATTTTCTTATTTAATTACTATCATGAGCAAATTTCCATCACAAAAAACTTAGCAATGCTTAGCTTAGCTTTTTTGGCTTGTAAAGGTTTACGTTTCATGAGAATCCTTATATGCGTAGTCCAAATTTGGTAAGATAAACTTCTTTGTCAATTTGCTATTATCAGCCAATTTTCATTATGAAATATTTTAAATTTACCATATACAGAAACGGTTCTATGAGAAGACGTTCGAAAAATTTCCCCATCCGGTCTAAAGTCTTCACACTAATTTAGAATGCCGAAATACTACTACTTAGTCAATTTGGTCGAGAAATTTTTGAAATTGCAACTTTTTTCCATATAACGACTTTTCAGAATTGGGCGTTAATGAGAAGCGGTCGAAAAAGTGGACCGATCCGAACCATTTTCAATAGCGTTTGTCGTTGGGTCAAACTACGTCAGTGTACCAAATTTCATCGAAATACCTCAAAAATTGTGACCTGTAGCTTGCGCACAAAATTACATGGGTAGACAGACAGACAGGTTTATATCGATTTAGAAAATGATTCTGAATCGATCGATATAACCAGAGGTGGATCTACCTTAAGCTCTTCTGGATGTTACATACGTCCTACATCCGCTAACTTAATATACCCTGTACCACAAGTGGTGTAGGGTATAACAATAAGGAAATTATATCCACCGATAAGCTTAAAATCGGAAAGCTAAGGACATGGGCGAGTACAATAGATCTACTAACCCAGCGGTACGGTTTGCCGGCGCATTTTATAATAATAGTATATCCAGCTATGGTCGAATCGTTTGTCCCCACTATCGTCATTTTAAAGAACGTTGTGGGTGGCCGATGTTTTCCTGTTTTTGTACAAATACTATGGAATAATGTAAAGAATATTTGTGAAAATTTTTGTGCAATGTGCGAAAAATTTGATTTGAATTTTGAAATCTTTTGCTAAAAGCATTATATCGAAAATACTTGAAAAAAAAGGGTGGAACGGTAGAAGACCACTAGATGCCAATTTTATACAAACGATTTTTCATCACAAACCTGAAAATTCGACGTATTTGGGATCTTTTGAAAATGATATTTTATTAAAAATAAAGAGGGCTCCACCCCTTTACAGGTGATATTCAACAAAATTTTCGTTATTTGCATAGCACCTGTTCTAATATATCACAACACATAATAAAAATATAAAAAAAACGAAAAAAAAGAAAAACTCTTTTCAAAATTTTAAATATGGTGTCAAATATTCAGCACAGAGATCACATATACAACATTTTCTTATGTCTAATGTTTATTAACGAACACAGTACAGTTTTGTAAAAATATCTTAATTAACGTTATGATTAATGGGGGAAAATTATTTACTTGTGCATGCGTGTTTGTGTGTGTGTGTGTGTATTCTCTTTCACAACTACAAAGAAAATAACAGAAACGATCATTGATCGAATGATGGATTAAACAGATGCGTTACATGCACACAAAACCTATTAAAATACCTTAGCTTCAAAGCGATTCGATTAAAAAACCACTGAAAATTATACCTCCCAGGCCTGAAAAAAAAAGTTCATATATATTGTAAAACCAACCTAATAAAAAAAACAAGCATCGTATGAAAAAGTTGTTCTTTTTCTTTTTTTTCCTAATTTTCTTCGTACGCTCAATAAGTTTTCATGATGTTTCACTTTAAATGATCTGTCGTTCCCTTAGTGTCGTCTTCTTCAATTTGTGTCGCACATTTGTTGCATTGATTTTTCATTACTTGTCAAATGTTCGGACAAATGTACGCTCGTATCGTCAAATGTATGTAATGTACGTATAAAGCTGCAGACATTGCGAACACATGTATATATGTATATATAAAATGCTTTTTTTCTTTTTTTTTTTCTTTCCTTAAATTATTTCTCATTTACTCAAAATTTTGAACGAAATTTTGATTTACGAAAATTATTTTTGGTCGCTCGTTGGCATATTTGAAAAAATTTTGCAAAGGAAAATCTACCCTGGAATTTCGCATTTACGTTAATTTCTGTTCATTTCTTGTGTCGCATAGTGATCTAAATTTTATGGTGCATTTCATTGAGTTCTTTACTAAATCTCGACAAATCAAATAATGAACATTTCTTTACCGTCTCTGAATACCTCATCCGCCGTCCGTCATCCGCCCCTATTTACTCTTGCACGACACAAATGCATTGATATTTGAGTTTGTAACATGTGCAGAAGAGGACATGCTTGGATATGATGATTTTTGTCTTTAAAGAAAAGCAAGAAAACAACAAAAAAACAAAAAACAAATTTTTGATTGATTTGCGCCAATTGCACGCGCTATGATGCCAATTGGTTAATATAAAATATATATTTATAATAATTTTCATATGTATGCGTGTGTGTGTGTGTGTGTGCGTTTAGACGAATTCATTGTTGGTACTTTAAAAAATCATTTACCGATTTTCCACATCTTCGCTATTGAGAACTTAAGACGTATTTACGAAAGTGCGAACACCTTTGCCAACATTAAGAACAAAGTATATGGCCAAAGCAAGAGCAGCCTCTCAAATAGGAATTAAGTTTTTAATATTTCAGCTTTTTCCATCATCGGCGGCAAATAGTTCTCTATGTCTGCAGTAAATTAGAGACTGGAAATACAAAATTCCTTTTCCTCTACGCTAAATAATGCAAACAAGTCAAAAAGGTGGTAAAAGAGACTGGGCGAGTCTTTCCAGTTAGGAGCGGTCTACGGCAAAGTGGCGTGGGAATAGTCAAATCTTTTCTAATAAAAACTTCATTGTAGGCATTCTTCAAAGATCTTCAAAGTTTGCTTTCAGAACGTCATAGAAATATTATTCAAGGCAAGCAACTTAGTCTCTTATAATCAACATTCTCCCGCACATTCGTAGCAAAACTCTTCACCACAGGCTCTTATTAGCAACAAAAAATAACGAAGTGTGTGCACCGACACACGTCTATTGGCCATTTATTCACAATCATGAGAAGTTGATTTAGCGTTTGTCCATCTCAAGCCACCAAGTTATCAAAGGCAAATATATGGAAGAATAAGCTGGAATTCACCGCTCCCTGGTAGACTATGACTAACCGATTAAACCTCTAAAAAAAAAAAACCAAAAATAGAGTCATGATATAACCTTAAGAAAGGCGAAGGAATATAACTCGATCTGCTGGCTCATTGAATGTGCGTATGTGGAATAAAAATACAATTTTTGTATGGCAGAGCAAGGAGTTGCTCTCTGATAATTATGTACAGCTTGTCTGTAGACACCAGCCTAGGTTTTTAAACAAATCTAAGCTGCTTGAATAAATTCAAAAAACCGTTCCATTCTTCTTTACATTTTAACTTAGTATCAATCTTTGTTCTAAGGATCCGCTTATCTTAAGCAGACTTATCTCCGTGATGGGTCACAAGTCATGAAGGAGCATAACTTCTCACCCATATTAGCAGTATAAGGCAAGTGTGACCAAGTGTTAATAGTTTTTTTGCCGACATTTCACAGAACTACACACAAAGTGAGTTCAGAGCACTACAGCGCTTCCAGAACAACATATTTCCCTGCTATTATTAGTAATGGGCTTTAAAGCTTTAATATGTTTATGTGTCACAATATGCAACTAACACAAGAAAGTGAAGCGAAATCTGGCGTGCAAGCAAGCAAGTAATCAGATGATCGCTTCCGCCAAGAAAAGCCTTCATGCGCAAGCGTAAATATTGCGTAGTGGACAATGCTTTCTTATGGCAGATGGAAGATTTCTAGAAATTATCATTCAATTCACGTGCTGGGACAATAAAGTAAAGTAATGCAATTAGAACGAGGTTAAGCGCTCCCTTAATTAACAAAAGTTATTAAGCGAAGTTTTTTAAAATAATCCTAAATAAAAGATGGTATTATGTTGGAAAAGTACCAGCGCAAAGAGGAAAAGACAAAAAGAGTAAGAGCTGAAGAGAAGTTAAACAAAACTCTTATACCTCCCTATATGAATATATATATATAATATATACATATACATATACATATACATACAACGTTACATCTGATATTGAAGAAAATATTAATCGATTTGTTGTATTGATTCTCTAAATTAATTGATTACGAAGACAGAAGACAGCGATCTCTTTTACCCCGAATCCGTGCATAATAATTTAGAATTTCCATTAACCATAATGATAATAAACGATGAACAATTTTTTTGATTGAAAACTCATGCAATTAAATGTTTAACAAAATTATTTTAGCATTAGATAAAAATAAAAATCAATAAATAAATGTTTATATATATGAGTTGCCTGACTATTTCAAAATTGTTAAGAAAGTGAAAGAGTCTTTCACACACACACACACACACACACACAGAATTAATTGAAACGCTAATCTTTTAAATATTCATGTCTTTCATATGTGTTTGTAAATGAATAAATACGCTACTGGTCGGTGAATATTAAAAAAAAAAACAACAACAAAAATTCGAAAACGATCATTTCGTTTTTTAAATATACGGAGAAAAACATTGAGAGAAAATTTCCAATCGAAAGCTTTTGCCTGCAGTCACAAAAAATTTCAAATTCATAATAATAATAAACTTATGCGAGGTAAAGTTTGAAGTGCGTGTGTGTGTGTGTGTGTGTGTGTATGTATGTACATGCTTAATATACATGTTTAATAATTTTTTTCACTAAAAAAAGACAAGATATGCTAACTTTGTCAGAGGCTTTGTCAGAACAAACTTTACTGAAGACTGCAGAAATTATTTGCATTGGTCTGTTAAATTTGTTAAGCTACACAGATGTGAGAGGATTATACCGCTTTGTCTTATCAAAAATATGGAAATTCACTTTATTTTCAGATAATTCTCAGACGCATCTACGTGAGATTATATTTTGCTCTCAAGAAGATACAAACGAGTGAGAAAGCTACCCTTTTAGGAGAGCCAACCAACATATATAAAAAAAATAAATAAAAAAAAATATGACTAATAGTAGACTTAACACCAATTGTTAGATGACTTTCATAAATGTTTATTCCATGAGTTAAAATTTTCAACATCTTTCGCTGTTGTGGCCCTGATTGTTAACATATTAGGGAACGTGTTAGGGACATAGGCAGATGGACGTAGCAAACTGAACTTAGAGTCTAATCAGCGTCAATCCACGAGGTAGAGTTTACAGCAACTATACACAGCTCCAAGTTAAAACTTCTATGCACTCCTATGAACATCCAGTATGCAGTGCCCAGAAAAGTCTTGATACGATTTGATCTACAGGCCTATATAGATATCATTTTATAACTCGTTCGTACAACTCTAGCTCTTCTTAAAAGATTACTAGGAAGTAACTCATACGCCATGGGAGGGCTGCACAAGATGCTCTTTAAAGTCGATGCAAGCACTTTTGTTAATTGTTGTGATTTCTTCAAATCATTAAACATATGCCAGCACAAAAAAAAGAAAATTGCACACACATCAATGCGTAAATATTAATGTATGGGTTTGTTAAGTTTTTTGGATTTGTAAAGATCATTACGACGATGATGGCGATAATGATCGCTATGGCATAGTTAGCACCAACACTTTGATTAATACAGCAATTTTTATAGCATTGGCATCAATGGTTTTGCCAATATAGATTTGTATAAGTGTGTGTGAGCAAAATTTCTGCACTCCCGCACTTTTCATTGGAATTTACCGTTTGCCACCAATTATGATGCTAATGCTGACGATGATGATGATGTTGTTGTTGTTGTTGTTGTTAATTATTATTATAATAATAAAGATGATGATGATGGTACCTTCATTCATTTCGATTTGGAATTACGAAAGCTCACTTGAAATCGGGACGTGAAAACGCGTAGACAAGTTTCGGCCTATAATTCTTAATATTAAGCGATATACACAACTCTTGAACAAAATCGCTTCGAATTTTTACTTACGGGAAATATTTTCAAAAATATCATTGAGAATACCGTTAAGAGAAAAAAAAGGACACTCTTTGCAAGGATTTTTCAGCAATTAAAAAAAAAAAAATTGCGCCCTAATCATTTATAATAATAAAATAATTTTAATAAACAAGCATCTAAATGAATATTTCGAAGTACATGTGTCGTCAAAGAGTTTTAGAGATTTAAAGCAATTTTTATAGAAACAAAAATAATAAAAAAAAAAAGAAAAAAGTTAATAAAAATATCAAAACTTCATAAATAAGTTTGAGAGAAAAAAATAAACAAAAATAATAATAATATATATACAATGTGAGTCATCCCAATATCGTGCTTCGCGAGCAAAAAACACGATAAGCACTTTTCTATATTGTCAGCATAATAAAATTATGAATTTTTCCACAAAATTTGAAAAATTTCCTTAAAAAAACATTTCAATTTTTTTTTTTTATTGTATTTCGTTATGAAATTCTTTCTAAACAACGGAACACCTTCTCTTTAAAAATTCCATAATTTCCTATTTTCTTCTGATTTCCTCCTCTCTCTCTCTCCCTCTTCCTATTTCTATCTCTATCTCTCCCACTTTACGCTCTTTATAATAATTTACTTACATATGTATATATATAAATGTATATATATACATATATATATATTTTTTTTCTTATTCTAAATTTATATAAAAAAAAAGCGTTTTTATTTTAAATTTGCAACGTGTACCTGTGAACTGAAATTCTAAAAATAATAACGAAAATATTGCAAATAAAAAAAAAAATTAAAAAAAAAAAATAAAAAAAAACATAAAATTTCAATCAAAAAAAAATCAAATCATTGATTTTTTTTTTGGCGTAAATAATCAACGTCATGAATTTTGGTTGGTTACATGATAAACCAGAAGCTCCTCCGGCAACTTGGGAGGATTTTGCATATTTCTATCGTTCAAAATTTTATCACTTCACCGTTTCCGATCGCGATCACGTCGAAAAGACGCAATTTTATTATAACGAAGCCTTCATCAACGAGAATGAGGGCTTAAATGGTTGCGACTTTTTACCATTGAATTTCAAAACCGCCTTTTCTATTCTTACGCATCAAGGTAATTTCTTTCTCTCTCTCTCTCCTTTTCTCTCTCTGCATATTCTCTAACGTAAAAAACATTTGCGAAATGAAATTTTTCATTATTAATACATCCGTAGAAAAAACAAAAAAATAAAAAATAATTTCTCATTTTAATATTATTTTTCCTAATTAATTGTTGTAGTGTTTGCAATATATAAAAAGTAATTCAAGTTTTCATAATGAAAACATTCTCGTATGACAAAATTTAACATTAAAAAAAAAATTTATATATATTTTTAAAATTTTCTTTAACGGCATAACACTTTATGCTGCTTACAAAAACTAATAGGTGTACAAATAAATTCCGGCCGTTACAAAGCGGTTAATAATCGTATGCTCTATCATTATCTATGGTCTTTTGACCTCGCAGCAGGAATTTGCCAATTTGGAGGCGATATCGTCATGGATAAGTGGTAATCGGAAGTGCTCAAGTCTGGAGAATCTGGCTAAGTGCGGTAAAACTTCCGAGCCGAAGTGAAAATTATTTCCTTGGTTATTTTTGTCGGAGACGGACGAACATATACGAATTTTCTTGGTTTTCACTACTGCTACTACTACTACTACTACTACTACTACTACTACTACTACTACTACTACTACTACTATCTAACTTTCTTCGTGTCTTACTGCATATTCATTCCAAGCTGGATTTTTTTCCAGGTTAATCCACATACAGAGCCAGAAAAAAGGTATGCCTTGATATATACTGAACGACAAGTTTTCGACAAACGGAAACTTACACCCTTCAAACACCATTGTCTTCGAGCAAAATGGAATGTGTCAGGGACATTTTATGAAGCAACCAATTTTAGCGGGAGGAATTTATTCGTACACTTAATGGGTGAATTAAAAGCTTAACTCGTTCATTTGATTGATCTTTGCTTTATATATTTTCCTTATGATTATCATATAATTTTCTAAAGCAGTAAAACTTTCGCCCTTCTTACCTGCAAAATAGATCATCGCATTGAATTATGGTAAAAAAAAAACGTTGTATATGTTTTACGGAATTTACTGTAAACGTATGAAATCTAAAATTCTAACAGCATTAGTAAGGTTTCCTATAAATTTTGTAGATTTAACTTTATTTTTTGTGCACAAGATATAAAAATTTGAGAATAGAAACATTTTTGTATCCTACAGGACTTGCTTGATAAGATTGTATTACGTTTGTGCACTTGTATGCAACACCCAGAAGGATTGAGATAAACTAACCTTTTATTATACCGATCAATTCAGCAAGAGACCCTTTCTCTACGCTTATCTGTCCATCTGTCCATCTACTTAATTATAGTAATTTTCGAGACATTTCAATGAAATTTGGTACACCGACGTGTTTTCGCCCAAGGACGAAAGACATTAAAAATGACTGAAATCGGATCACTTCCCACACACCCACTTTTTTTCTGGAACATTTTTATATTAAGCGAAATAAAGCTCAAAAAAGTGAAAAAAGAAAGATTTAAGCACTTGCAATTTTGTGTGGGCAGTAAAGAATAGCGTGTTTCGTAAAGTAAATGTGAAAAATTTCAGCTTTCTAGCTTTTAGTATTTGTGAGCAACGAAGAAAAACTGAGTTGCGTGAAATTTATGCTCCCCTGCGGGCTTCTGCTCTGACCAATTTGGCCCATTTTCAATATCAACCTGCGTGCAAAAACTTCAAATGTCTCTACCAAATTTAAAGTCGACATCTTCGACCAGGAAAGTGCCAACAACACACACCACAAAGACGGACAGACATGGCTTAATCAATTCATAATTGCACACTGACCAAGCTGAAGCTTCCTTTTGGGTGTTACATACATCATAAAAAAAAAAAACAAAATGAGTATAGCACCGTCCTTCAGTGGTGGGTATAAAAACTGAATTGAAATTATTTTACTTTAATATATTCGCCACAAAACGATTTCTGCTTTTTGAATTACGCTGCTACACTGCTCTTGTGCGAAAAGAGAGAAGTTTTATATCAAAACTTATAAATATTCATAAAAATTATTAACGATTGAATTATTGAAATAATTATTATTATTATTAACACTTTTCTTCACGAGTATAGTCAATGAAAAACAAAGTCAACGTAACTAATACCGTTGGAATTTTAAAGTGTAATGAAATTTTTATTATTTTATTTTAAAGATACAATTTATTTATACTCAAGGAATAAAGTCGTAGCTTTATTTTTAAAAAAGTCTGGATGATGGAGTCCAGCTTTATCGAGAAAAAAATTTCATTTGCAAAATTCGTGAAATTGATAATGGTTTGGGGAAAAAGTATTGAGAGATTTTTGTCACCAGACTTCGAAGGCTGACATTTCACTTTACGATTTCCATTCAGATAATTTTTTATTCCACGACTCGTGATAATAGTCATGTGAGAGAATTTTCTGAAAAAAATTTTATATTTTCACAGTGACAAAGGCACCACAAGTATAGGGTAAACCATTTGTGATGCTTAGAGTCAGGCTGCTTTATTGAACCTAACAGCCAAAGAGGTATATAGTTGGTTCACTTGTCAAGGTATTTTCACCGATGAATCTCAGAAGTCTTATGCCGATGACAAACGGTCGCATGGATAATAATAGCGATTATAAAAATCATTTTGGATAAAAGAATATTTAATAATTTAATAAGAAACTCGAAAGCCCACCATAATGATGAGTTTGTTATTAGTTTACTCATAACTCATACGACCCCAGTATCCTAAATGATTTTATCATCACAAACTCATTTGTTACTGTAGTGTTTGACGATTAGTATCAAAGAGAGTGTACGAACTTTTACGCATTTTATTGGTTGGGTAATAGACAAACATGGACTATACAAACCCTTTTAGTATGAATAGCCGATTTTCGACAGAAATAGTCACAAACAGACAGCTCAATCGATCAGTTCGATAGTTGTTCATCGGAATAAAGTTAAATTAATAACAATAAGAACAAATGAGGATTTTAAAGTATTGTAATGAACACTGGCCGATAAGGAGGAAGTCGCCTTAAGAAAAATAAAAATATCGCTCTAAAGTCATAAGCTATAGCTTTTCATGTCACATTTACTTCATCACTGAGTTTTTGTTCATGAGTTCATGAAATGCACCAGTTCTTAGACGTAAAAGCAAAGTATGCAAAGTATGTCCTTCCTCAAGTCTGATCTTAGTTTTCTTTCTCCAATTAAGCAAATGTCACATCGGACATTTGGAAGACAGATAGACAGACAGACAGTCAGACAGATGAATGAACTTTCTGATCAATTTACAAATTTAGTACAAACCCGAATTTTCAAAATATTTAATCAATCTTCACAGGGATTCGATGAGAGCTTAAAACTTACTTTCCGATTGATTGATGTTAGATTTCTGAAATTTACAGCAGAAATTCAGCTTTTTATACTTTTATATGTGAATATATTTGATCTTCAGTATATAACGAATACGAAAATCATTTGAAAAAGCTCTGTAAACAATTTGAAGCTTCTATCTCTGTCTTAGATAGTACTGCTGTCTTTATGTTGAACGGCTGATCGTGCTGGTCAGATTGAATTGTAGTAAATGACCTATTTTTCTTTAGTATGTTATATTTTCTTCTTTTTTTTTAAATGTGTTTAAAAATTTTTTATCGCTTATACATTTTTTTTCTTCTTCTTTTTCCCGTTCAAATCAAATTTTCTTTATAGTATTTCCGCATTTTTATATAAATGAAAACAAAATTTTTAGTATTTATTATTTTTATTTTTTTTTTTCAAATATATCGACAAATATTAAATAAGAAACAACTTATTAAGATGAATACAATGTGTTACATACATGTACACATATATGTCTGCGTATGCAGTTGCAATTACAAACAAATGTAAACAAGTGTCGGAATCCATTAAACGGTTAATTTGTGCGGCCTATAAAAATCTGAAGCAAATGTTCATAAATGAAAGAAGGAGAGCAACTAAAAGATATTGAATAAGAATTGAAATATATATATATTTATAATTTATATTATATTATATATATAATATATAGTAGTATAAATATATAGTACCTATATGCGAGTGTATGCATGCATGTGCGTTTGCATGTAAGTGGATGCGTATGGGCCTGTGTTTGTTTAGGTCAACATTACCCCCAAGCAATCCAGCACAAAGGCAACAACAATAACAATAAAAGCAAAAAAAAACAAAAGAACATAAAAAGATTGCAAAATTTATTTACACATCATCACATATGCCTTTGGCTGCGCACACGCACTTGTATGTGTGTTTAAGAATAAATTATATCTCAAAAAAAAAGTGAAAAGTTTTGAATTGTTGCCAAGATTTTGAGAATGGCTGGCTACGCATTAATTTAACAAAGTTCCTTTTTTATATTGTTTGCGTTTGCATATATACACACGCACACATGCAGGTGTCGATGAAAAGATACGAACGCAATGATAAGCTGAAACAACATATCTTGACGTTTAAGTGACAAAAGACTGACAACTTTTGTACACTTTTGAAAGGTGGCAAATTAAAGTTGAAAGCGACCGTTTAGCTAAACACTTTCCGTCATAATGATGATATTCAAATCAAATATGAATTTGACTTAAATATCTTTCGTTATGCAAAGAACACAGGCAAACATGCTAGAGAATGTTAGTTTTGATACCTTACACCACTGCTGGCACAAAGGTGTGTTAAGTTTGTGCGGATGGATGCAACATCAACACAACAAGGACTTTATTATACCGATCGATTCAGAATCACTTTATAAATCGATTCAGGGTTGTCTACGCATCTTGTTGTCATGTGTTCAACCTACAGGAGAGACAATTTGATGGCATTTTGCTCACCGATGTGTTTTAGCCCAAGGACAAACGCTATTGAAAATTAAAAATATTGCATCCGGTAACTTTTTTTTTGTCGGGTTTGTACTGGTACTGGTGATTCGAAGAATTCAAGAAAAGTTGCCTATAGGGAATCGATCAAGGAGCAATTATTGTTAATTAAAAAAAGAAGAAAAAAAAGAAGAAAAAAAAGGGATAACGCGAGATATTGGAAGCTCCTGCTTACTAGTACAACTGAAGACTTCTTGTTGCCCTACGTAGATTGTACCTCTTTGAAACTTCGCTGCTAAAGCAAACGGTCCTGTATATCCTACGTATGATGCTTATATGCTTTGAAATTATCGAGAGAGAGAGAGAGAGAGAGAGAAAGAATTTTATAAGGAAACTAAATGACTTATTTGTTGTATTCATTCCATTTTCCGACCCTTCGCCCTATAAGCGGACGCTTCACGAGTATACCTTCAAGCATTTCGTTTTCGATATTATTCAGACTATTCGATTCCTCGAGGCAATCTATTATTTCATATTCCTTGTCGATTAGTGCTTGGGATGATCACGACTAACGACTTACTGAAACATACCACAAGGTATAAATGAAGTAAATCTTTGAAAAAACCTTTTTCCCTTCAAAAACTGTATGCAGGCATTTCCCGTAGGCCGCGATTAATTCGTACCGCGCTGTATCGGAGCCGTGTTAAAAACATTTTTATTTATTCATTTAAACCAAGACATAATATAAAGGAATACAATTTAAACTTAAGCGATGTGTAATATGTCTAATCGACGCGGTGTCAAACGAGGGACGTCTGTACATTTCTTTCGCTTTTCGAACGTACACAAAGAATTTAAAACACGTGTAATGCCATAAAATTAACAAGAACATTATGATGATCTGCTTGTCAGATTGTTTGACTCTTATCAAAAAAACATTAATTTGACTTTTCAGATGTTTCCTGATAGCTTTATATATACAGTATAACATCTTTATTTCCTTGGAAGATATAAAAAATATAAAAAAAATTTTCTTATACAGATTTTTCTTGTTTGAAATACAGAAGCACATATGTCGATATATGAATAACGGTACCAAGTGAAGTGGTGAGGGGTAGTTCAATGGTGAACCGTGTTCCAGTATATATATATATATATATATGTTTTTAGGTGTCGTCGATTACAGTTTGCTTTAAATCGTGTAAAAGAGGAAATTACGCTGAGAGATTGTTTTTGAATAATCAATAGAAATAACAAATAGAAACAATAAACAAAGCCCCACATCATTCTACAGTTATTTATATAATTACGGAAGCGGTCGAAGAAGTGGTCCGAACCATTTTCTGTGAGACAAAACCCAAGACACACCAGAAAATAGTACAGATAGACGAACAGACAAACCGATATAATAAAATGTGAATTCCGAATCATTTTCTGAAGCGATTGGTGTAAGATAAGATCAATCTATCTCAATCTATCATCTGAGTGTTGCACACATCCGCACAAACTTAGTATGCGTAAGGTATAACAATAATAGGAACAGAATTAGAGGAATGGAATAAAATAGAAAAAATACAAAATTGATGAAACAGAAATAGATTTGGACTTCCAAGGTGATTTTTCGCAATAACTGCATAGGGGAGGTTGCCACAATCCCGATAAATATTGAGGTCTATTTACAATTTCCTTTTTTTTTTGGCCCAAAAATTCAGTCGCATAGCGTCTTCTCCCTGACCGCGAGAAATTTCTTCATATGCTGCTGATGAGTCGTGACTGCGCCATTCCCTGAAAGGCTATTTTCATTATCAAACCGTATTAAGTGGCGCCTTCGACAAATCAGAAGAATCATTCTTGATGGAGCACGTCCGCAACTACAGATTGGTAACCACACAACGTCATTGATAGAATGACCGCTCAACCTAATCTCGTCCGTTGAAAAAGAGGAAATGTCTATAAGGGCGAAACACTCCGACCAAGTCTCAGCAACTTACTCATAAGCAGCTACATTATGCACAGAAATAGGAACTTGAAAAAAAGATTTAAGTGTTTTGGAAAAACTTATAAAACAACGATCAAGTGTATCAAAATTTAAGTTTGCAAAGTAGTACATTTTCTGATTAAACGTATGCTGAGAATAAAAGAGAATATTTTGTCCGTCGTCATCCATTACTTTTTTCTTTGTCGAACAGACACTCTGCGTTCTCTATTGAAAGGAGAAATGGTCCACAAAAACGTGTTAACCGCAACGATCAATATTTGATAAATACAACGAGGAGGTTAGCGCCTTCAAGTTCAGTATACTTAATGTGCCCTGCAGGGATGTTTTATTAAGATTCCAAGCGTCTCCATGCTAAAATCTCATCCTAAAACAATTTTTTGCGTGTTCCAATATAGTCATTTTGTTCTTATACGCAATTACATCAGTTATTGGTTCCGACCAGGTCTCCTAACCTTTGGTCAGACCAATTCGTAATCCATTAAAGTTGTCTGATACCTACAAATGGGGCTCTATTCGTTTATTCGCCTTTAAAATCTGACCTATGCAAGCTATTCTGCGCTTCGAACATCGTGTCTTGTCCAATTTTCATCATCCAAAACAATTCCTTCTAATCAAGCTTGTGAATTAATTCAAAACCCCCCAGAAATTATTTTATGCGTGTGAGAAATTTAAAGGCAGTACTTTCATTTATACACCCGGATATAGATGTTGTGAGGATGGAAATTTTTTCCTTTTTAATTTAAGAAAAATTCCTGGATAAATAATGCTAGGGTAGCCTCAGCGAGTTCTTAGTACCGGTGTGTTCCCTTCCCTTTGCTTTCCTGTCAAATAAAACCCTTCAGTATTCTTATTTCTCGTATATTAAACACTAGAGCAACTAGACAGATTCCATAGGTTACATCCTAATTATAACAAAGCAATTATAGCTTTAAATGTCCTAGTGTCGGTGGTCGTGGGACACTACAGAAGACATTTACCCTAATTTAATACCAATTCGGCACCTGTCATGTCGGATTTTCGGATCGTCGGATGAACATGGATTTTATTTTATTTTCATGTCTTACCTCTACGGCGGTTCAGTCAAGACAGGGGAAGAAGGAAGTCATCTTCTTCTTCCTTATAATTTTGTTCGAATACCAATTGCCCTTACCAACCGATTAGTTTATCGATTAGTTTATTCGAAGTATGTCAAGTAAATTACTTCCTATATGATGTTCCAATTCCATTCCGTTCTTACTTACGGTACGCAAGGTCTTTACCCTAATTTAATACCAATTCGGCACCTGTCGCGTCGGATTTTCGGATCGTCGGATGGACATGGATTTTATTTTATTTTCACGTCTTACCTCTACGGCGGTTCAGTCAAGACGGAGAAAGAAGGTGTACCCATTCCATTCCATTCTTACTTATTGCAGCATCTCTATGCCTAAGAATAACTTATAACTACGTTCAAGGATCAAAAAAACTGCGTGCCTTTGATCCCTACAATATAAAATTTGAAAATTCTTTAAAACTCGATTGCAAATCCATTAAACAACAATGTTGTCAAGTTTGAATTCAATTGAGTTATGATCTCTTAAAAAGTGACGCTTTTGTAGGCAAACACCAAAACTGATGATGTTTTACCTTAAGTGGCGAAATTAAAGGCGCCATCACATAAGAACACTTTTTCTTCATCTTTTGAAATATTATTTTGAAAAAAAGTGCAAAATAAATGACTAGATAAAAACATGCATAAAACAAAAATGAAGTAACTTTTAATCTGTGCCATTTGTCATAAATAAAATATTAAAGCAAAAAAAAAAAATAGAATAACAAAACACACTTTTAATGGCGCTGCTGCTGCTGCTAAGGAAGGGTGGCCAACGTGCAAGAGGAGGCTGCCGCAAGATGGGAAAAATTTAAATGAATGGCTTTGATTATAATTTTCGACTAGTTTGCGAAGTGAAAAACAAATGTTTTCCAATTTTTCATACGACCCATATGTGTGTGCTTATGCACAAATATGCCTACGCGCTGGCTACGATTTTAATGTTTTTTCTATTTTTTTTTTTTTTTTAAATTGCTTGCTCTTCAGTTTTCCTTTGCATAAATGCAAATTCGCTGGGATTGCATATAAATAAATAATCTTTTCCTTGCACATTTTATGAGATTGAGTGTTTTTATCACATTTGGCACGCGTTCTCCTTCCTTTCAATTTATATGTAATATATATAGATATATGTCTACATATATATGTAATTTCCTATTAAATGATTCTATTGTTTTGTTTATTTCTTTTATTTATAACAATATTTTTGTCTAAATAAGATTTCAAAATTTTGTTTGAAAAACATTTTATTCATAACACTTCAATTATATACTGCAATATATACATATATATATATGCATCATAAATGCTATTGAAGATACTTAGTTTTTTTTTTGTTATTAACATCTTGAGAACAATTTCTCAAATATATTGTTAGTTATATGTTGGGGCAATTAAATTGAAAATTTCATTATAATAATTTTTAGATTATCATAAATCATTTTCTTTTTTCATTTCTTCTAACAGCGCTAAGCATATAAGCATTTGATTCAAAATACTTATTTAGCACTTTGTCTATACTCGTAGTTTATTGCTTCGTATTGTTGTGATTTAGAAAGTTTAGGGCAACGTTTTGGCAATTATTTTATTTGCACACTTTGTGTATATAATTCCATTCATAAAATGTATATTAGGTTGAGTCATAAGTAATTTCCGAATCTATTGTTCGCATTTACCCACTAAAAGTCACCAAAACAAACGATATAGATGAGAGTTCAAGTTAGTCTTCTGTCAACTATTTTATGTGATGCATGAGGCCATGCCATGGTAAATCCTGAACCGTTCTGCAGCGTATTAACAAGCCAGGCTGGTATCGCAATAGGCACAGAATAAAGAGGATTGTCGATGGAAGCAATGTGCAGGACAACAGTAGGCAAAAAGATTCATAAGATCTTTCGATAGGGTACACAAACTACTGGAGCTAAGAAGAAGCGATTTACGTTTAGTCACCGGCTGAAAAACGTGGGCATGTTTGATATTGATGCACGCAAACTCTGACAAGAGACGACTGAAACGTCCCATCATAGTTTATGCGATTGTGAGGCCATCATCAGGCACCAAATTTTTGGCGAGCATTCTACCACGCCGGACACGGTATGGTGCTTCGATCCAAAGTAGGTAGCGGAATTCATAAAAATCCTAAAGCTTTGCACTGGCGTGTACAATGGATCTTCTAGGTCGCGGTACGTCTTGCCCACGTAATTAATAATATTAATAATGTGGCGCATATTACATTCAACTGGTTTTCTTAACCTCTGAAATGGAGAGTCAAAAAAAGCATATTCGACATGTAATGCTTTGGGAATTTAAAGAACGCAATACCCCTAAGGCGACAGTTGAAGCAATATGCAGCTTATATGGTGAAGGACTGACAACTAAGCGGGAAGTTAGAAATTTTCGGTTTTGTAAAACTCCATTCTGGAAATACGGGACGTCGGAGCAAAATCCACGCCAATCAGCGAAAAGGTTGAATATCAGCAATGAACACAAAATAAACTTTTGATAAAAAAAACAAAAGTTACTTATGACTCGACCTAATATACATGCAGGCATTCCTTGTATAATGCGATGCTTGTGTCAAACACGGTTTCAAACAGTCGAAAATATGGAGTCATCTATTTTGTGGTTCGATGTGCCTAAAAAGTATGACCAGAAAAAAAATATCCGAAATATTTTTCTCTAAATAGCCAGCACTCTGTGCTACACATCTGTGTCAAATTTCGTATCAAAGATGTCATTAGTGGTGCAGCTGTGCTTGGTTTTGTACGACACGAAAAGCATTGTTTTATATCAATTCTTACGATAAACGATTTTGTTGAGCAAAGCGTTAAATTTTCTTGACGTATACGAGGCATATAATGGTGAGTTAAGACCAAAAAAATCGCGGTAAAATCGTCAAAAATTAAAACAATGTCAACAATTTTATTGTGATCTTGCGCACTATGAAATCCGGGCAAAATTCTTAAGGAATTTTCATTTCATTTCATTTGAGTTTCAAGATTAATTTGAAGGCGACGGAATAGATTTTCAAAAGAAAAAATCAAACTGGTCTTAATTTTTGGACACAGAGTATATTACATATTAACACGATTGGTTCGTACCGTAAATTCATTCGCAAATGTATACCGTATTGTCTCTTAACCGTGTTATACGATATCTTGAAATAATATAAATAAATGCATATATGTACCATATTATATCCAAAGCATGCTTTACATGTGCCGGGAGACGGCGGTATTTTACATATATTTTAAATATTGCACACTATTTTCTATATACGTGGTATATATATATATATATTTAAAAGTTAAATGCCCTTGACCTAAAAGCATCTAATTTTTTTTTTTTTGTTTGTTTAATTCAATACAAAAAATGAATTACGTTGCAAACATTGTCTACGAGAAAATAATCAGTGGAGTACGCTCCTAGGCAGCAAGAGAATCTACATAGGAAAACATAAGAACTTAAGATGAGCTTAGATGGACGTTAGGTTTCCGAAATATCAATCCGACTACGACCGTATATTGAAGAAGGGCGGAGCGTTTAGTTACAGGAGCTTTAAGCCAGCCATAGCGTAAAGTTTTTCTAGGCATACAGATTTGAAGGAAAAGATTCAGTGGGTTGAACAAGCTTGAAAGAGACGGACTGTGTATCCTTTTATGCTAATAACCTACGAAAAAGCTTTGCCTTTGTTAAAGATGATAACAAGAGACTATTACGTAATGATAGAAATTGATCGGCTACTGTTTACTGCCATTTAGTGCCAATATCCTTGACATGCGATTGCAACAACAAATTTGTATAACATTTCACATTACTTGCGAAAGAATCTCAGTAAGCAATTTTCTGAAATTAAAATTATCCCTCATAGAAGTCGCTCTCTGAAAAAGTGATTAACTTGTTATCATAGATTCGAAAAAAAGTCCAAAACTAATTTTGCTACGTGCGTGCTATAGAAAGATAATTTTTTTTCCATAGCTCTTAATATTAATCAATATGATCGTAAAGAGGAGAATCAATAAATTTTGAAAAAATGATTTCTACAAATAATTAAAAAATATTTTCAAATTAAGTAAATTGCAAAAAGATTTCCAAAAGCAAAAAAGAGAAAAGCAATAAAAAAAAAAAAATAAATAAATAAATAAAAACAATAACAAAATTTACTTAAAAATTTTGCATTTCGTTGATGCGTACGCAGCAGTTGACATTTATTCGGCCAGCTGTTGATTTTCAAAAGTAAAATAATTAAAAAGAAAAAACAAACTTAGGCCAAAAAAAAATCTATTTTTAATAGAAAGCATAAAAATGCCTGTATACATAGCAAGCGAACAATTTGTATGTATGCGTGTTTATTAAAATAAGGCAAAGTAGAAAAATTTTAAATAAAAATAAATTATCTAACGGTGAATCAGAAGAAAAAGATTTTTCATTTAATTATTCATTTTGCATAAGAAAATATACATAAGTATATTAATAATATAATTAACAATATATATATACATATATACATATATATATATAATATATATAATATATATAATATATATATATATACCGACCGTGTTCATCATAACTACTCTCATAGGCAATCAATCACTGCAAGATTAACCTAAAACTTTATTCGCAGTGATTTTCCCATTAACAGAGCAGCTCAGCCTCACTGGCATTTTCTTAGTTGTTAATATCAAGTCGCAATAAGGTTAAAATTACTTTTGTTGAAACATTTCTATTTATATCCTATACCACTTATGGTTCATTGATATATTAAGTTTATGCGAATGTGTACAACATTCAAAAGGACTTGGGATAGAACAACTTTTTATTGCATTCACCTTATATGTCCGTCTGCCCGTTTTTAATTCTTGTGATGAGGTTGAACAGCAAGCAATTTTTTAATTTATTTTGATCAAATTTGGTGCACTGACGTGCTTTTGACCCAAGGGCGCACACTATTCAGAATGGTTCGAATCACGCCGCTTTTTCGACCACATCGCATAATACGACTTATTTCGAAAAACTGCTGTATGAGTAATTATTTTAAGCGAAGTGGTGTAGAGTATTTAATGGTAGGCCGCTTTGTGAGGAGCTACATACATTTCACTGCACAATTTCATAATAATTATAAATTCAGTTCAAAGGAAGGGAAGATAACGCTATCTTTTTAAACACGAAATTATTGTCTATTTTCTCGAAATTATTTGCAAAAGACAAAAAGACTGAAAATTGAAAGCGTAAGAGCTAGGGCCAACTGTAAAGAAAAGAGTGTAAAGAAAGCTGCTTTGAAAGTGCTTCGAAAATTCGAAGTCAATTACCGCTTATAATCTTTCACAAATCATTCTTGAATTTTTTGGGAAACTGTTCGTGACCTTACGAAAGGTGGTAGAAAAAGTTACAGTTTAGCATCGTTTCTTAACTATACCTTTCGTTTTAAAAAAAAAAAAACATTTTGTCCGTCCGTCTTATTTTGTTGCGTTCAATCCACAGGCCGCGCTCTATGAGATATTTTGATGAAATTTGGCACACTAACTTGGGTGCTTCCACCCAAGGACGAACCTTATTGAAAATGGTTCGGATCGGCGCACTTTTTCAAACACTTGCCTTATAGCACCTTACCTTGAAAAGTCTTTGTATAAATAACTGTAGGACGGGGTAAAGTATTCCATAGTGGACCGTGGCCCGCCATAATGTTTTTATGTATTTTAAAAAAGAATTTCTCTAATTGAAGAGAAAGCTGTAGTAAAGATATATAAGAAAAGGTTGTTTGTTTCATACCACAAAGTCTTCTGCCTCTGCTTGCTTTCAAAATATTTGCTCTTCAAGGGCAATTCATTAAAGGTTTCCGTTTAATCAATAAATGGACTTTTCTTTGTACAAGAGCTTGGCTGAAACAATGCCATGGGTTGTATACGTTCGAATTGTGGAGAAAAATAAATAAAAAAGTAGTTTTTGTTAAACTCGTTTATAGAATAACCGTTAACTCGTTTTTAATATTTATTAGCAGATTTCAACTCATTAAAGCAAATTTTGATAAACAGTTTACCTGAAGCGAAGCCCCCCTTAGCGATGCTCTAAAATCGAAAAGAATGCAGAGGGACGGACATTTCAAATCTATTCACTGAATACTCCTCCTGCCTATCGAATCCGATAATTTATTTTAGTTAAACTCACTTTATTCAATAATTTTTTAATAAGTAGACGCTTAAGCGAACGTCGCCAAAGTAAAAATTAATCATTACAGGACTTTTTGCTCATGAACATAATTACGTCGATAATTACCGTTGGCCTACTTAAGCTCTTTTTCAAATTCATCTTAAATATCGATAGGAATCAGATGAAAGCGCATGCGCCTTATCTAAGGATCTATATAAAAACATATAGAATCATCATCAAGGCCGTCTGTCTGCCCGTTATTTTCCTCTTCAATAATATCATTTTGCATGCCATTTGAATGAGGCTGGGTCCATCAGTTATTGACAGTGAAAGGAAGCGATTACCATCGCACGACGTACTCTTAGTAAAAATTCCAACTGAAAGAGTACTTTCTAGAAGACGTTGAATCAAAAAATTGCTGTTACTTAAAAAAAAAAAGACAACAACAATAAAGAATATTTTTTTCTAAAATTTTTAGCTGAAGTCAAAATGCCTAGCGGTAAGGTTGATAAGCCTGTAATTCAAGACAATCGTGACGGTACTGTTTCTGTTAAATATGAACCCAAAGAAGAAGGCATACATGAATTGGTGGTAAAATATAATGGCGAACCCGTTCAAGGTTTTTAGATTTAATTGAGAAAACCAACTAATTTTTCACGTTAGTAATTTATTTCACTTTTGTTCAGGATCTCCGTTTAAGTTCCATGTCGACTCTATAACATCCGGTTATGTAACGGCTTATGGCCCGGGCTTAACTCATGGCGTTACCGGCGAACCATGCAATTTTACTATTTCTACCAAAGGTGCTAGCGCCGCTGGCTTAACTATGGCAGTGGAAGGTCCCAGCAAAGTAGACGTAAGTAAAAACACACTTTGCCCAATACATAACACAAACAGCTTGTAAATGTCGCCAGTTCGTCCCTGAGAATTCGTTAATTTTCTTTAAATTTCTGCACAACTTTCTTTTTCCTCATTGGATTAAAAATAATTTTTTTTTCCTTTTTTTTATAGATAAACTATCACGATAACAAGGATGGTACCGTATCGGTTCAATATTTGCCGACTGCTCCCGGTGAATATCATATTTCAGTTCGTTTTGGTGATAAGCACATTAAAGGCTCACCGTATATCGCCAAAGTTACTGGTGAAGGTCGTAAACGTAATCAGATATCAGTCGGTTCGTGCTCGGAAGTTACTATGCCCGGTGTGATCACAGATGACGACTTGCGTGCTTTGAACGCTTCAATTCAGGCTCCCAGCGGCCTAGAAGAGCCTTGCTTCTTAAAGCGTATGCCAACCAATAATATTGGCATCTCCTTTACGCCTCGCGAAATTGGTGAACATATGGTCTCGGTGAAGCGCATGGGCAAACACATACCGAATTCTCCTTTCAAAGTCACTGTCATGGAACGCGAAGTTGGCGATGCGAAGAAAGTTAAAGTATCTGGCGTTGGCCTTAAAGAAGGCAAAACTCACGCTGAAAATGTATTTTCCGTTGATACCCGTAATGCTGGATATGGCGGTCTATCCGTATCCATTGAAGGCCCGAGTAAGGCAGAAATCCAATGTGCCGATAAAGACGACGGCACCTTAAACATCTCCTATAAACCTACCGAGCCAGGTTATTACATTGTTAATTTGAAGTTTGCCGATCATCATGTTGAAGGTTCACCGTTCACTGTCAAAGTTACTGGTGAAGGCAGTAATCGTAAACGTGAAAAAATCCAACGGGAACGAGATGCTGTCCCAGTTACCGAGATTGGCAGCAAATGCAAGCTGACTTTCAAAATGCCCGGCATTACTTCATTTGACTTGGCTGCCCGCGTAACTTCACCTAGCAACGTTACTGAAGACGCCGAAATACAAGAAGTGGAAGATGGCTTGTACTCTGTACACTTTATACCCAAAGAGTTGGGTGTTCATACAGTATCGGTGCGCTACAAGGACATGCATATCCCTGGCTCTCCCTTCCAATTTACGGTCGGTCCTTTACATGACTTCGGCAGCCACTTGGTTAAAGCCGGTGGATCAGGTTTAGAGCGCGGTGTAGTTGGCTTACCCTGCGAATTTAATGTATGGACCCGTGAAGCTGGCGGCGGCTCATTAGCCATCTCGGTTGAAGGGCCCAGTAAAGCCGAAATTGAATTTAAAGATCGTAAAGATGGTTCCTGCGATGTGTCTTACAAAGTAACAGAGCCTGGAGAGTATCGCGTAGGATTGAAATTCAACGATCGTCATATTCCAGATTCACCCTTCAAAGTTTACATTTCACCGGATGCCGGTGATGCTCATAAACTGGAAGTACAACAATTCCCCGAAGGTAACATACAAGCTGACGCTCCTTATCAATTTATGGTGCGCAAAAATGGCGCTAAAGGTGAATTAGATGCCAAAATTGTGGCTCCATCGGGCACCGATGACGATTGCTTCATTCAGGCCATCGATGCCGAAATGTATTCGATACGTTTCTACCCCCGTGAGAATGGTATACATGCTATTCACGTGAAATTCAACGGTGTTCACATTCCCGGATCACCGTTCCGCATTAAGGTCGGTAAAGATGTAGCTGATCCGGCCGCCGTTTCCGCATCTGGTTCAGGTCTCGAGACAGTTAAAACCGGTCACAAAGCAGATTTTATTATTAACACGTGCAACGCTGGTGTTGGTACTTTATCGGTAACTATTGACGGACCATCAAAGGTAGCTATGGACTGCACTGAAGTTGAGGAGGGCTATAAAGTCCGTTACACACCACTGCTACCCGGAGATCATTATGTTTCAGTAAAATACAATAACATGCATATCGTTGGTTCGCCTTTCCGTGTCAGTTGTGAAGGTATAATAAATTCAATCAATTATTTAACCAATATTTCTATTGAGTTTCATTTTTCCCTTAGGTGATAAATTGGCTGACGTAGGAGCCCAAGAAACATCTACCGTGGTTGTGGATACTGTAGCGAAATTTTCTAAAGGCGGTAAAAATGCTGGCATTCATATGCCGACCTTCAAATCGGATGCCACACAAGTCACTTCCAAAGGCATGGGCCTAAAGAAAGCTTTCATCGGTAAACAGAACACTTTCACTGTCAACGCTACAGATGCCGGTAAGATTAGCGAAAATAACAAATCATATATAGTACGGACTACAAATTATTATTTTTTTTTTGTTTTACTTTCCTTTAAGGCAATAATATATTATATGTAGGCATGTATGGTCCTAAAGGTCCTTGCGAAGAATTCACCATTAAACACACCGGTCGAAATAACTATAATGTTAGCTATTCGGTACGCGATCGTGGTCAATATATATTAATAGTCAAGTGGGGTGATGAAAATATCCCCGGGTCACCTTTCCAGATCGATGTCTAGGCGCAGAGAAGAAGCAACGATTAAGCTAACAAAAAACTATTCCCTCCCTATTCAGGCCGACGAATTTTTTGTTTTTGTTTTATTTTGTTTTTTCTTTTTATCTCTTATGATATTTGAAAGAAACTGCTAAGCGTAAAATTTTGTTGATTTTTCTCCCAAATTAATATTTTATTTATTTTTTTTTTTTTCATTTTTATACATATATATATATATTTATTAATCAGTGTTATATTTTTCGTGAGCACTATATCCTTTAACCCTTTCTCTTTTTATATAAACCTTGTACATAAAACAAAAAAGAAGAAGACGCTATTTAAGCAAAGTCGAAAGAGTGAATCATTTGTCCTTACGAAGTGAAATAATCTTAATCCGTTCATTTAAAAATTATCGTGTTTACGTTCACATGAATGAAATGTCAGTACATTTTAAATCTTAAACGCTCGTTTTTTGCTCCATTTTTCCTATAAAATTTCTATTCAATTAATTTTTTTTCTTTTTACTGTAAAAGATATTTGTTTTAATTTCCCTTGGAATTGTCAACTGAGCGCGTACATATTTTACATTATTTCCTCTAATTATTATTTTTTGTTGCTCATATATTTAAATATTATTATTATTATTATTATTATTATTATTATTATTATTATTATTATGTATTACATGTTTTATTTTATTTTATTTATATTTTAAAAACTTTTTTTTTTTTTCTTAAAAAGTATTTAATTAAAAAAAGAATACGTTTTATTAAATAAATTCAACAAGTGATTTTTCATTTTAGAGCCATATAGCACTAAGCTAGCTGGGATAGTGAACAGTCGTAATGACTGTGACTGGGTAATTTGTCTGGCGTATCTATATCAGTTTACAAAGCTCTTTTATTGCCCTTAGAAAATATAAAAACAAACAACATAAACAAATAAATATCTCAAGTAATTTTCATCAATATTTATGTAGAAACAAGTAAACCATGGCGCACCCCACACTAGTTCACTTAGTTAATTTATTCGTAAAACAACTTTTCAAAAAAGGACGTTATATGGGAAGTGGTTGAAAAAGTGGTCCCATCCGAAACATTTTCGGTCCGGCATTTCCAATGTCGTTCGTTTTTTGGCGAAGACGCGTCGGCTTATCAAATTTCTGCAAAATATTTCAAAAAAAGGAACTGTATTTAGATTGAGGATGCTAATTCAAGACGAGCGTGCGGGGGGACAGACAAGCCTAGATCGATTAAAAAAGTGGCTCGAGAATAAACGGTATAATAAAGGACAGGCCTATCTTTTCAGGCTTCTGAGTGATGTACACATTCACACAAACTTAATATATCGTTGTATCGCCAATGGCGTAAACTTTTATCACTATGCTGGTCTGTACTTGTGAATATTCGTTTCATAAAGTGTACGAAGAACATTTCCGTATTGTCGAAGGCAAAAGAAAGGTGTGACTGATCTCGCAAAATAAAAACATTCCTTTTTTTTTGTAAATCTCTGTTAACGTACCGCCACAGGTTATAGATTCGTATCCGCAACAACAAACTAAAGCTTTTCGGATAATATCACTTAAGATCTAGTGAGCTTCGCCAGGCGTTTTTGTAAAACTGATTTGAGGGGGAATACCTCGACAACAACCTACGGCAAATTAGTTAAGATAGTGGAGTGCAAAAAAAAAAAAAAAAAACAAAAATTAGAAGTCCAAAGGAGTATTTCTCGGAAAGCAACTCGTCGGCGCGCCGCAGGTGCAAATTTGAGTTTAAAACGAAATCACTTAATCTACATATCTACAGCTGGAGCAGAACTGAGCAGATTTTCTAAAGATTGATTCTTGAGTGATAGGCGAACGTTTGAATTAAAACAGAATTAAAACAGAAACTAATTTATCGAATATGCGCCGCACACTTTCCTTTAAAATCCTATTTCATAGGTAATATGAAAAATTCGAAAAGAAAATGATGGAATTATTACTGCGTGCAGTTTTAAGAAATTCCATTTTGCGAAAAACGTCTTGAAAGTTCCTCAAGAGTGTTATAGACGTGGTTTTTTTTTTTTGGTGAAAACAAATATTTTAATCTGCTTTATCTCTAGTCTGCAACCCCAGGAATACAAAGATGATCTTTATTCTCTTTCTTCTCGAATTCGATTTTTGTTGCTACTTCTTTCAGGCAAAGAGCTTTTATCCCATGTAGTTAAGCGTATATTAAGCCAATAAAAAATGAAAAATCAGTTTTTTAAAAAACTCAAGACGGTTGAGACGGTTAAGAATGTTTTTTTTTTTTTTTTTTTTTTTTTTTTTTTAGAAAAAAAGGAGTCAACATATTTTAATTTATCAAAAAAAAAACAACCCTATACTCATTGAAAAATCTTGCTTTGAAGGCGCAATGAAAATTTCAAGACATCCGGGTGAAATTTGATGGAGCCAAGCAGCGGCACTCTACAAAGAAAAACATGGAAAAAAGTATTCAAAGTTTTCCTCTTTTAATCTATCTGTGATTCCTGCCTATTGGCTTAATGACTTTGAGCATTTCGGGCGAGAATTGTGTTCGAATTTTTGTTTTTTGGTTGCTTTTTGCACCTACTAATTCGTTGGATAATAAAGTGCTAGGCCAATTTTGGAAAAATGGAATTCTTGATCTGCCTGATTTAATCATTTTTTATATAATTTTTGTATATTTAAGAAATCGCTTGAGCCGATAGGAAGAAAAAGATCAAAAGGAACTTAATAAAACTAATTCCCTTTTTATAGGAACTTTTTCAATACGAAATTTGATTTAACACAAGTTAAAAGGAAAAAATCCCTTTTTACACGAATTGTTTTATTTTAACAAGATCTTCCATATTTAACAAGATCTTCTATATTCTATCCGATAAATTTTTTTTTTTCTTTTGATCTATCTATGAATTTCTTCATTCTCACAATTATGCATTGTAAGTTCGCGTTATATTTTACACAATTCAGTTAGATCATATCGATTACACGCGTATATGAGTGGGACTCCCCGAATTATGCGTAGAGTAAATGATGAACACAATAATTTTAGTAATGACAGTCAGAAAGTGACAATGCATAAATCTTTAAGTCAACTGTAACAAGACTTTTTTAATACAATACCTTTTTTACACGAATTTTTTGGGAAGGCATTTATCGCGTAAAAAGAGATATAGGTGTATTTAAAAAAACTTAAAGAGTTGTTTTTGATTGTTCGCGCATCAGTCGTGCGATCAAGACTATTCTTCCCCTGCACTTTCAGACGAATTCGGTAAACCTTTGCACCAAATTTAGATTCCAAGTCCACTCGCCAGAAGTGGTTGTGGACGGGCCTTAAAATTTAGTGTCTTTCCAAACAGAAATGCAAAATCAATTTAAAAACTTCAGTTCTGTCTGTCTGACATTTCGCGACATCTTGCGATCTTTTGTGAATAACTTCCGATTGCTAAATGTACATTTAATAACTGAGTGTTTAATAATAAATTCAAGACAATGCCACTTGATTTGTTGCCAACTTATCGTTGCCAACTTGATATTTATTGCAATTGCAAAATTTTGGCATCCCTAGCGAACAAAAAAAGCTCTGTAACTTGACCACCCAAAAGACTGCTTTAAAATGACGAGTAGCCGATAGCCGATAGTGAGTAGCATCAGGTGTGCAGCACTTGAATTTCAAATCTTTCGGAAACGCACCTAATAACATTTAAAACCAAACAAACTCGAAAACAATTTCACCACTGACGAGATTGCCAGAATCTATACAAAACTTGCTGCAAGCCTTGCCAACTAACTTCAAAGTTCTTTTCTTGAAATTTATAGAAAATTAGTGGCGCGAACATTTACGCATTCTTATTCCAACTAAATGCAAACAAAATAATACTAAGCAGTTATGTACACACTTGTAGATGCAAATTTACGCCTTCGATGCCACAACATGAACCATATATTTTTTTTCATTTCCCCTGCAAATATTCTAATCATTCGTAACGCTTGTACAAGAATTTCCAAAAGCAAAAACAAATGCCGTTTGCGTTGATTTGGTTTAGAGGATTGACAGTCCAAAAAAAATTCTAAAAGCATTGATAATTAATTCAATTTTATAAGAGAAAAACTTATTTGTCAAAACTCACAGCATAACAATCCAATGAATGTCGAATACACACAGATAACATAATTATATAACAAAACGCCACAATGCATACTTTCATTTAAGCAAGATTAACGAACTAATAAAAATTAAAACATGTTAACATGTTCCACAACCGTTGCTTTAACTGCTTGCTTGTATAGAAGATTAAATCCCTAGAACTTAATGAACTCATAGAAGGTCTTAAGTTTTATCGAAACTAGATCCTTCCTTGCCTTCTTGGAATAGATTACATTTAACAAAATTGTTCACATGACTAAAATAGTTCCTTAGTATTGTATTAGTAAGAAAAAACTGATTAGATCTGTTTCCCAAATTAAGAATTAATTATTGCCGCGATTACCACTACATTTCATTCCCTTCAATACAGTGCAACCAACCCCATATAATAAGTAACACATCCATTGAAAGCGATCTTACAATATTTCACTTCACTACTAAGTTATTTGATTCCTTAGCCCCCTTAAAATTCCCTTCGAATTCAAAGTTTGGAGTGATAATGAAAAACATATAAATAAATAAATAGTGATAAAAAGAAAAAACCAGGAAAAGTCATTTACTTATGAACAGAAAGTCAGTTAGCGTTGAGTATAATCTATTTAACAATTTTTCACTTTACATGCATTTGGAAAATTTTTGTTAATAAAACGAAGAAGTCTATATTCATGCGCGTATAATTATTAACACACTACTCGAAACACACTTACCGTATTAACTGCAACATTAACGAATTAGTTAAACGACAATTTTTCTTATATTAAAAGTATTAACCAAAGCAATTTAAGATGAGCCTACAATTTAGTTCAAACATTTCCGCTCTAGTGGAATATGTGGATATTAACGCTGATGATTAAGACCCGCTTGATGCCGTTTCTTAACTTTTTCGGCAAAGTTGCCTTAAACAATATTTGTAATGTCATTCATTTACTATTTTTCTTCTGGTGGTTTAATTATTTGCTGTCTATCACTTATAAATGAATAAAATCACTAAAATTTTTAATAAAATGCGCGTTCGATCAATTGCCGGCATTTTTACATTCATTTTCTCCTATAAGAAATTTGCACACCCTCACCGCAAGACTGCCAAAAGCAAAAAAAGCGATTGGGAAATTCTCGAAGTGCAAGCAATTCTTCTCGCTCAATTTTTTAAGGAAGAGTAAAACACAGTTTTACGATAACAATGCAAGCGATAATTCAGTAATGCCAAGCAAATCAATGCAGGCCTCTCTCAGAAAACGAACGATTGTCTTTGCATATGTAAATCGCATGTGTAAAAAGAACAAATTTAATAGTGATGTTAATCAATGAAAATTCTATCATCGCTATCGATGGCACGTTTGCCAATCGTTATCAAAAAGAAGATATGTTGGTGGACTAATTTACACGCAAAAAAGAGAAAAACTTGGCGATTTTTTTGTAAGCATTTCAAAAACACAAACACACAGAAATTAACAAACATGAAAATCCCTTAAATCACTTTCTATTATTTCTAAATCCTGTTATATATTTTTGGAATCCAATCAAAACGTGGAACACTTCGCCCGTTTTATATGCAGCATTAAATTCTTCGTACTGTGCATTACATCTTAGGTCTTATAGGTTACAATTAAAATCAGAAAAGTTCCAAATATTAAATTAATTATAAGTATTCGCAAAAGGTCCAACCTTGAGGTAATTTCAGAGTAAAATAGTAATTAAAAAATAAAGCAATTATTCAAAATGTATGTCAACGACAACTTCACTTATCTCCTCTAATTATCGTTAACTAATCGTTATGATTAAAAGATTCATAAAGATCTCCGCATTTATCAAAACAGTCGAAAACGTCATCATCACTATCAGGCGCTGAAATTTCTGCAGGCGGTGGTTTAAAGTAAACTTTAGATTTACTATTAAATCGTCGTCGACCGCTATAATATTTAAAAAAATGCTCAGCCGCTTTTTCGCCTATAATTGAACCCAAGTGTTCTTGAGTTACGTCGAAAGGCCCATCAGATGAGCCTTTTAAAGAACGTTGACATGGTGCGTAGATCAGTATGCCTTTGGTATTATTGATAAGAGTTTCCTTTCCTGATTTATTACTAAAAGCAGTTGTGGAAGATACGACGGCACATCCACTTTCTTCTGGGCTATGCTTGGATAACTTGTGACGACGGGTGATGTTCGACGAATTCACTTCTTCGCAAGGCGACGATTTCGACGTGGAAGAAACAGTCGTTGTTGGTGGCATTTTCTGTTTCTTGGAGATTTTATTCTTTTTATTAGCAGATGCTCCTTTCACAGAATTCCCTGCATTGTAATCACTTGTAAATTGTCTCTTTCTAGCGATATTATTTGATTTTATTATGGCTGTGGAATTGTAAACACATTGCGCGGTTGCAAAATTGGCACTTGCTGTAGAAATATTGGAATGATTTGCGTTCAAATGGTCCTGAGAGATGAAAGTTTCACTATCGTTTGTAGACATTTTAGATGCTCCTGCTGTTGCCCCTCCTTCTTTAGATATACGCATTGGTATGGACCGTTGTCCGTTTTTTAATTTAAGCATGTTTGCGTTCGAACTTTTCGTTAGTCGAGTGTTTTCTGAACATTTTGTGGGCTTCAGTTTTATGCTTTTTTGTTGCCTTTTTGCAAGAGATTTATTCAATGGCAAGTCGTCATCTGTCGTAAAACTTTCATCACCGTCATAATTCGCAAATTCTTTCGATTTTTTTGGAACTGAGCTATTTGATAGAATCGCTTTAGTTGCATTCTTACCGTCAACTTTTCGCTTTGCATTACAATACTTGTTGTCCTTCTTGTGTTCATACTTTTTTGCAGATACTTCCGGATGGTTTGGTTTTGCATTTTCGAATTTCTTATCTCTCTTGGTTGACTTCTTTGGCGAACAATTTTCTACAAACCACTCGTCAGTAGAAGTATCGGTTAAATGCCTGTAATATGAACAAAAATATTTTCCATTTATATGAATTTTAATGAATTTTTGCTAGCACTAACTGTATATAGTTATGCTAAAACTCAAGATACGTTTATACCCACGCTAGTTAGATATATTTTGCTAACGATCTATATATATACGGTTTATAACTAGCTACATATATGAATTGTATGAATCCGGATGAGTATGCTATGCTATGGTACAGGTGTACTGTGTGTTTGGATCAATAAAATGGAGAAATAAATAAATATGTAAGGCAGAAATTATCTATGACATAAACCGATCTTTCTTATTACTTATCGCAAAATGCTGCAGTCTACTATCGAATACAATCTTCGAAAACAAAGTTTCAAAAGTCAGTTGATAAGTAACTGACCATGGATTAACTTCCTTGATATTTGATCTGCTAAAGCAAATTTTTGAAATGAATTATTTCAACATACGGACTGACAAAATTACCGCGGCAAGTAGTTTCCGCTATTTAGGCTAATAAATTACATGTAGAGCGTCTAACTCGTAAATAAATTCCCCATAGGGTTGGCATAAAAACAATAAAAAAACGAAGAAAACTTACTTGTATTTTGTACACAATTTCATACGACTGTAGCAATTACAGTCGGACTCTCTTTTACTGGGTCTGGGATCCAGGTAAAATTTGCTGGTTTGGTTCAAGCGCCCTTTGCGTTTATGGTACTTTGAATTCTTTGGGGTACCTGATGATGATGATGACGAGAATGAATTCGCAATACGTGCTATACGTTGGCGATTGCAGCGAACGTGAGGTAATTGGCGCCGATAGCTATGGCTCTGTGCACGACGTCTAGCTGGCGTGGACGGCGTACAGCATTTTTTATAGGGGCTCACTCTTCTGGACCGAAAATGATAAGGTTTTTTGAAGTCAGTATCGGTATCAGAAGACAGTGATCGCTCTCTACTGCGACTATTAGAAAGACGCTTACGGCGTAATACTTTTTGACGTTGTGTTGTTATCGATATTGGTTTATCAAGACAATGGGCGCGACAGTTGTCCATTTTCATCAATCGTCGAGTTCTGATAGCTTTCAAATGCGAATCGTAAAAATCTTGATGGCAACCATATTTCTCATGTAATTTTTTTCGTGTGCTTTCGACCCTACAATACGTTTTAATCATCATAGTGGAGCTGGAAACGCTTTTAACACGCCGAGGTCGACTGGATCGTATATAACGAGCTGTTTCACCCGAATGCAAAGAATCTAAATCTGTTTCTGCATCCATTGTCTTGCCGCCTTTTGGCAAAACGGCAGTGGTATCATGCAGTTCATTGCAATTCTGCTTAGCCATACTAATGTTTTTTAACCAATTTCCAACTTTCTCTTCGATTTTTTGAGTATCAAAGGTATTTAGGATTTGCTCAAGACCAGATTCTTTCATTTGACGATTATGCTCGCTGACAATAGGCAATGTTTGATTAACAAAATCCACCAATAAATGTTTATCTTCATTATCAGAGCCATCATCTTGAATGGAAACTTCTGGAAAGCGTCCGCTCTTGTTGAAGATCAACCTCATACGGCTGCAACTGGTCATATTATTTAATACTTCCGATTCTATTTCTTTATCAGTGGCGTCCTTATCTTCAATAGATGCGCAATCTTCACCGGAATTCGACTCCACTGCACTTTCAAATTCCTTTTCTATATCAGCAAGATCTATTTCTTTTCCGTCTTCACTTTTAATAAGTTGCTAAAATATGAGACAATAAACAAGTAAAACAAAGTCAAACCCTACTATGTATGTATATAGGAGATTAGGAAACGTCAAATCGAGCGTCTCAACAAGTTTTTAATTGGCATATATATTGCCACAAGAACCAAAGCCGCTTACCGCTACAATTTGCATATTTCTTAATCGGCATTTATTTTGGCAAAAAAGATTTTATCATTCATTTACTTACTTCCAAAAAAGCAGCCCATATTTTGGAGCGCTCATAGCTCAAATGTGCCAAATCCTCGACATTAAACGCCGGGGTAAGCATTTCTTCAACTTAAATTATTTGCTTTAGATGTAATCAGTTTGCCAACTTGTAAAAAATTAGAAATGATACGATGTTACTTTCAGAGTTACCATATTTAAAATCGTCTTTATTTTGTAGTTGAAAAAACGGAGATGTTATAAAGAATTAAGCTTTTTATCCTTTTTTTGCTACATCTTTTGATGATCTTTTTTTTAGCGTAGCAAACGTTTGTACGTTTGTACGTTTGTGCGGCAAAACTGATTCATGTATGTTAAATTGCAAAGCAATACAAAACAAAACATGTATATAAATAAGTAAAAAATAATTTTGCCTAATTTTGCACTCATCCAACACAGTAAAAAAATTGACTACAATTCTATAGAAATATATATATATATGTATGTATGTACACGAGAGAAATGAGATGTTTTTCTCTACGTTGTTTCTCCAGTTAGATTCACATTTATACCGACATCACCAAACAGTTTCATATTATTTGATTATAGCTGAGAAAATATTGAAAAAACGTGTTTACTTTTTATGTCTGTTTTAGCTGTGAATACTCCAATGCAGTGTGTAATATATATATATATATAATGCTGAATAAGTGTAATTACTTTCTTGGTTTTCAAGAGTAGGTTATGTTGTAAAATATCCTTTGTCCGTCCGCTGGGGTAATCGTCACGACATCGAAGAAGATATTGGGTTTCCAATTGTGTCTCTTTTGGCTCTTTCGTCTTTATTTTTCCTCTTATTATTATTATTATATATTTTTTTAAAAAAGTTTTCTACTCCAACTTGGCATATAAATCATGTAGAAGTGTATGTCTACAGGCACAACCCTCCAATATTTCTTTGATTTGCAATAATATTAAATTCAACCATTTTTTATATTGCACAGTGCCCAAAAAAAAATTAAATGTTCAAGTTGTTCAACCACGGGTCTTGATACATATACATACATACATATTCAGACTGGCAGAGACAAAAACACAGAAGTAAATGAATAAAAATAATGGCATATATAAATAGATAATATAGGAAAAAATCTTCCTTACTAAATAATTTAACTGCAACCCCTCCAATTTCTACTTTTTCTAGGTTCTTTACGAATTTGATTATATCCTAATACTTTACGTTCTAGCAATGTCAAGAAAGGTACCCACACTAGTACAATAATAAATATATATATAAATAAATATAATAATCTAGAAAATAATACTATTTGGACAAATCCACATATATAAAATCTAAATTTACT
>CCAG010002373.1:0-23019 GCA_001077435.1 Glossina morsitans morsitans
TATTGGTAGTTAGCGCGAGTGTTAAAGAATTGTCGGCTTCTTTATGGTTACTTTGTATGTTTTTCTTTTTACATAGTGTGTCCTAAGCTAGCTCGGCGCGGTAGGACGGGGTAATGGGTGACAGAGTTTTGATATTCACACTTGTGTCACGTTAGGTGTACTGTTGTACTGGTTGCTGTTAATCTATATGGAAGCACCGAAATTTTAAAAATACACTTGCAAAAAGAAAGGCTGCAGATCGACAACTTGACAAACACTTCAAAGCCATATCATTCCATTTAGATCATCTAGAAGTGCGCTTTGAAGGCCCATTGAAGTGAGCATATATTTTTGATTATGGTAATCTGGATCAGTTTGACAATACCACCGTCTCTACTCTTCTCCTGCTGAACTTTTAAGCTTGACCTCTGTTTTCTTAGTCCACTAAGAAACTAGTATATCCGTAAATCAAACCATAATCGCTGGCGAACTAAAACAAAGCATAATATGTGAAGTTTTGGAAACATCAATTATAGCCATGAGTTAACCTGAACACTATGTATAAATCCCACGCATCTTATGAGAGAGAAAGAGTTCAGCATAATCCCGTTAAACGTCGATAGTGTTCGGATGGCAAGGTTTCAAATATGTTTCTTTTATAGGCCAACTTTATTTAACTAACTTACCGTAAGTTAGATAACTTTTCGACGAATAGTGTCACTAAAATCTTCTAACCAACTCAAGAAGTAGGTTACACTACAATCAATCTGGAAAAGGTGGACATTTGCCTTAAAGTGGTAATAGAGTTCAGCCTAAATGTTGTCGGTCAGTCGACTGTCGTGTCTGGTGGAAATAGTCCAGATAAATGTGTAGCCTTTTAGCTGTCATTGGGTGCTTTGCCATTGTTTGAAAAGTTTCGCTGTGTTTCTATCACAATTCTTTAGGCTCAAAACTATAACAACGCATTCATTCTTTGAAATTCGTTGCCGTATGACTGAGAAATAACTTCAGTTGGTTAAGTAGCAACATACAGACATTGAACTGTTTAATTTTTTTTTTCGATTGGATCTGCTAACTTATAAACTTCGAATTTCTTGTCGACAACGCCAAGCCCTTGCAGACAGTTAAGTCAATCAAAAAGTGGCCATTTTGTGAGCTTTTATCAAAATTTGATCCAAAAATTGTAACTATTTGCAAGAAGCTTCTTGATTTTTCGCGCAAAATTCAGAACAAAAAATAATCTAATATTTGAACAATTAGTTCTGATAATGTGACCTTGCAATACATTGCGCATGGCAGCGCTATCTTTGCCCATAAAACAAACAAGCATGTAACGCAATTCCGCAAACGAATTTTTCAATGACTTCTGAGGATTTTCGGCGAATTTCTCGACGCAACGACGAACTACACCTGCATTTAAGAAGACTTGAATAAGTCCAATGCTAACTAAATTGTCAAATAGTGACTTGCTTTTTACTAGATGGTGCTAACTTACTTGGAGAACTTATTTGGAGAAAGTCGCCCGTCAAAGTAATTTCGAAGTCTATGTAACTTGCCTCAGCGTGCAATTTTGTGAATTCCGACCATTTTTAAGGCAGTAAGCAGCTAGAGATAAGTATTATAAAACTTGCTAATCATATACTAGTCATAGAGTGCAGTTCTGATATTTCAACCGATATTTCAGCTGAGCTGACCTATATTTGATACGAGTAAGAAAATTTCGTCGTTACACTAAACGGTGGGGCAGTTGACTTTACAACCAGGCTACAAAGTTTCTTACATATTTTACAGAAACTACTCGCAAATTTACACTCAGTTTATCATAAGCACTGTCGTGTAAAATCGGAATTGGTTTTACTTTGCATATTTCTTATACATGTCGGCATACATAATACTTTATGCTGGCCACTTTATCACCAGCCACACATTCTTCTTCATATTTTGTTTTCAGTGTATATTTGTCGAGTTTCGTTTAACTAAAGCGTACCGCCTTTTTTCAATTGCGATCATCACAATATCATTTTCATTTCAATTGACGATGATGTTGGTAATGTTGTTATTGTTGATGTTGTTGTTGCTATAATTGTTGTTCTGCAGATGGTGATATTGATGGCTAATCCACCACCATAGGTACGATACACACACATAGGAGTATTTGTGACACTGGTTTATTAGACTTGACCAAAAAAAGGAAAAATAGAAAAAAAAAAAAATAAATAAAGGTTACGACAAGGTTGTCGTGAACTCTTACTACGTTTTGCAAAAAGTTTATGCAACAAAGATCACCATTTGCAGATATTGCCAACTTATTTTCCATACACATCGTATTTTGGCAGGTCAGCAACATGCGGTGACGTATTTCGAGGTTTATTTGATTTAGAAAAGAAACTTAAACACAAAATGCCGCTCAGAGAGAGAGAGAAACTCAAAGTGATTAAGAAATGACGATGGTGATGACAATGATGCTCATGTGGTATGGTAATAGTGATGAAAATAAGGCGGCATTGTTTCAACACATATCGAACAAGTTAATCACTTGTCAGTATAATTGTTTGAAAAATTTCATATTAGGAAGAAAGTGTAAAAAGTAAATATTTGCAACGAGCATATCCATACATGTATGTATGTATGTTTGTATGGCATTAGCATACAAAATCCGAATGAATGGCCTTCAATCACATGCTACTTATTGCACAAATCACACTTTAATCAGATTTCATGTGTTCGTGAAAAATCGATAAATAAATGACAAAAACCATTTCATATGGAATAGCGTCGGCTAAGGTATGCATGCATAGCCGCTGTTAATATCCTAAACACCTATAAGAGTACGTACATCACACCGACATCAATATTATGTTACGGTGTGCCGTCATCAAAACAATATCTGAATAGCTAACAAACGAGCGAACGGTGTGACTTTGTGTGACATTTCGTATTTAGACTGTCGCCTTGCTGCTTGCTAACGCGTTGCTTGCTTGCTTGCAGATTTTGCGTATCACTTCCTTTTGGTGCATTAGGGCCGTTGTGGCCGTTTTTTGTTTTTTGTTTTTCGTTTTTTCATTGCAAACTTATTGCTGCTCATGCGATATTACAAACAACAATTTCTACTTTTCTTGCCACGTAAAACTGCTACCATTTGGTGCTGCTAGTCGACATCATCATCTTCATCTTTGACACGGCATAAATAGCAAAATTCAAAAGATTTCATTGTCTCTATGCGCAATGCACAGAGAGGCAGCATGCGAGTCACCAAGCACATTGATTCGTTTTGTGCATCCATTCATTCATTCATTCATTCATTCATTCATTCCACTCTTATATGCCGTAACTCTGCTGAGTGCATTTTCTGGTTTCTGCTTCGACTTGACTATTTTGCATGTCATTGTAAACTTTCACATTGTGACGTATTTATGGATATCAAGTGCCACAAATTTTCGACATACGTATCCATCTTAATGTCAAACACAAATATTATATGAGATGTTTTCAAACATAACTACGTACCAGCGTATGTACGTATAAAAGTTAGCATATATACATTAACTGCTTAAGGTGTACACAATTTAAACGTTAGGTGTTTAAAAGTAAAAAATTAAAACCAAACTCGAGGACTCTTTTCTTCTTCTTATCATACCCAAATAATTTTATTACTTGACTTCGTTGCATAATTAGAAAATTATTTACTTTCTCAGAGTTTACTCGTCTTAGAAATTCGTTCTTAAAGTGCAAGTGCGCAAAAGTTTTGCTTGACATTATAAGACGTTGACGTTTAAGGCGAAAACACAGGAATGTCTTTCCATATGTGTCGACTCATTGCTTGCAATACTTTGCACTTAAACGTCAAAGTCTCATAATCGATAAAAAATTGTAAGCAATTACGCTCTTATACAAAAAGAAAAAAAGGAAATCCGAACTTGTGCTATCAGATGTTTTAAAAGGGTTCTGTAAGCTGCAAAAAACAATGTTTTTGCTTGTTTGCTTAAAAACACTTTGAACCTTCTAGAATGTGTGGAATGAATTCACTATCCGCAAACAAGTGTTTCCCTGAAATTTCGTGCATTATCCAGAAGAGACCATTTGCGCAGCATGAGCACCTGCTAGAAGTTCCAGCCTAATGTTTTATCTCTTGATTTCCAACTTCTCTAATATGCTAACATTTGTATTTGGAAGCCGTTTGTTGCGAACGATTCGGAATACGTCTGAAGTTTGAAATAAACTTTTTGGTGTTCATTATGAACTGGGCTCTTGAATTGTACATTTTTTAGCGTTTCCTCCGCCATTTGGCGACACGGGCAGTGTCTTTGATAGCCGCAGCAAAAGAGGCACATTGTAGCATAAGATCTTCGAGGTGAGAGAACGAGGGGGGAGAGCGGTTTTATGATCAGGGGAGCGCAGACTGGTGAGACAAAATAACAAAACATGTCTTACAACACAGAAACACAATTGTGCAACATATTCGAAAATTTTGAACGTGTTTGTCGCGGAATATGATTTTCCGAAACGGCCTGAGGAAGAACTCCGACGACTGTCATTCTTTTCAAAGGACAGTCCTATGGATAACTGCAGAGTGGTGTGGGCTATTGAATTGTGGGACCTCTTTTGCTTTTTGAAAAAGGAATCCTTACCTCTCTTGCAAAGTTTTGACAAAGACAATAAAATGAATTTGACGGCTTCATATGAAACCTAAAAACAAAAACCGTACAAAGCTACACAATAATTGAACAGAAAGTTTTTAATATCAATTTTCAACGATTTCCGTTACATTTTATGCAAAACCATACATAATACGAATACACGTGCATAAAACAATTCGTTGTTATGAATACGAATGAATTCATTATTGTTTTGATTGAATGAGAATTAAAGTTACAATAAAAAAAAAAAAGTAGTATCACTTATGCCGACTCTTCAAGTGCTGCACATCATATGTAAATGTGTTTATAATTTGACCTTTGTTTTGCACTTTAACATAATAATTACCGGCATTCAGCTCAAACGTACTTATGTACACTTACAATACATGTGAAAATATACGTTTATGAATATTTAGTTACAAACTGTTTGTTGCACAACACACAATACTTCCTTTTCATTTGAACGACAAGAGAGAGAGGGGGAGAGAAAGAGTGTGTATGCATGAGACACCGTGAAAAAATTAAAAAAAATAAATAAAAATTGAATAAAGCATATAAAAAAAAAAAGAGAAAAACAGAAATAATGAACTTACATATGATTTTTTTTATGCATTGCATTAATGAACCAACATAACAACAATAATAGCTACAGACAAACTGGTTGATTAAATGAATGCAGGTCGTAGCAGTGGTTTAATAACACAAAGACATACCAAACTGGTGCATATGTATACTTATATGTGTGCATACACAAAAAAAGAAACAATGCAACTATAGCAACTGAGTTATGCTCACATTTTATCTGTAACTTTATAAATACACAAAATACGTAAACTCACGCTTACCTATATATAATACGCTCGTACATCAAGAAATTTGTATAATAAAGCTTTAAAATATAATAAAATTAAGAAATTCACCTCCGTCTTGCTTCGAATTTTGGATGCCCTTCAGCCAAATAATTTTTATACATTTAAAAACAATTGACGTAAAGTGTCGGGATATGATTCAAAGCAATTCATTTATTTCATACTCTAAAATATTCTTTAAAAGACATACAGATGGATCGGATGCCATTCTTAAGAATTCTGATTTTTTTGTTGTCCGAAAATATGGCATACATTTAAAATTTCAATTAACTGTACTGTGACTTTATTCATGGAACATTTATAAACATTCGGCGCAATAATTGATTTAATTTTAGGGAAAATTTGCTTACAATATCTCTAAGAACTCATATAGAAACTTTGCGGTTTTCATTAAGTACCTATTAGCCACTTAATGAAAAAAATCGTAAAAACAAGAACACACACATAAGCGTTGTTTTGTCAACTCCACATTTATTACGATTTATAGGTTATATTTTATTTATTTTTTCGTTTAGGCTCTTCCCTGCATGCACTTGGATGTGACTGAAAGAGTAACGAACTTAGTATACCTCTATCTGCCTGCGGTGGGCAAACAATCAGATACAAAGTATTTTTCATTTACTTAGTTATAACTCGGAGAAATGTTAAAAAGAGCGGGAGTGATGGGGAAGAGAGAGAGAGAGAGAGAGAGGGAGAGAGAGAGAGAGAGAGTGAGAGAGAAAGAAAACGAATTGAACTTTGTTGAAATATCAGACCCCAATAAGCATACATATAGGAGAACTTATACAAATTTACGTAAAATAAATGATGACCGGAAGAGCTTGAAATTGATCGTTATGGTGAGAATATATTGAAATAAATAATAAAGTGAAGTTTTTTTTTTTTAATGCACTTTTAAAACATGCAAATTAGTGCAGAAAGAAATGTAAAACGAACATAATCATAAACATATTCATAACAATCACTAAATAATGAATTAGTAAACAGGGAAACCTTTGTTACCTTAACAAGGTTTGCGGTAAAATTGTTTAACTACTTAATAAATAACCACATAAAAGAAAATAAGTAAAATTATATTCGCTATAAGACGAATATTGAATACCCATCAATAATATGAAAGCTGTAGGATTTCTTATTACAGACGATAATTACATAATATTTCGATCGATATCTGCTCTCGATTTGAAGTTTTAAACGTTTCATCACTCTAGGGTCTGCGTTTTCGTGGGGAAACCCCATATGGTTAGATGATTAATTTATGAAATGAACTAAGTATAGGCCGATAATAAAACAGATAAAGTTTAGTGTAACTGGGATCAAAATATGACATTGGTTGAGTTTTTTGGCATATGTCTACCTACTTACTCACCGATCTCCATTTTGGGTCGTTACAAACGTAACGTAAAATCTACTATGACTCTGTCACACAAAAAGTTATAAAAATTCTCATGAATATCATAAAGTTGCTATGAAGTTAATAAAACAAACAAACCAAACGCATTTCAGGGCAATTACAGCTGTAAACCGATATCCAAAGCGAGAATTCTTACGAACGTTTTGTGCAAAAAGGAATTAAAAATGAATCTTTTGTGTTTATAAACAAAACGAATCTACAAAAAACGGATGTTTGTGTTATCATAGAACTCGATCAGTGTGAAATTATGACTTCCTATTGGCAACAATTTTAGATAGAAACTTTTAAGCTCATGAAATATTTTATCGCCTGTGTCTGGCTTATAAGGCAATGTAAGGCAGCAATAATCTGCCGAGCTTACGTATTTTCACCAGGGCTAGTGTAAGAAATATGCTCTTTACAAGTAACGGATCTAAGTAATCTAATGTAAGCCTTCAAAACATATACCTCAGGTACTTTCACTATTGTTTATTGCCGTCAAAGTAAAGACGGGAAAAACCCTCTAGGTGTTATTCAACTGACTGATATTTCTATTTTGCTTCCTGAACTTTTCTTACATTCTTATCCATGGGAGCGTAAGTAATCCCACCTAGAGATGGGCTCCGTCTCTCACATTTCAAATCGGATTGTGATGACCGTAAATCTAATATAGAATTCGAGTTACGACTAATGTAATTATCGATAAGAGCGACTTTAATAATTAATTCCCCTTAAGGTAGAAAACGCGGCTTCTCTCCTTACTTCTATCACTAACTACTGGAAATTTATTCAGGCATACGAATTATTATGTAAAACATGTATACGGCAACAGGGTTACCAGCTGATCATTGCTTAAAACTATTATGAATTCCCACAAGACGTTAGCTCCCGAAAACCTAGATTGTAAACGTGGAAAAATTGGAATGCTTTTATAATTTCACAGTTATGATGTGAAAGGGATTGTAATAGATTGAGACTAACATTTTCAGTACCCAAGTAAATGAAAATTATGCCGCTTGTGGGTCTTTTAATCAGATAATGTTTACGAAACACGCATAACTTCGTTAAGTACACAATCACATTTTTTAATTAAACAAACCAATTGCGAGAAGACGCCTTTAGTAGGAAATATATCTCGAAGACTGGTTAAATCCGGAAAGGCTGATTTGATCTCAGATCGCGAAGTTTGTCCACATGTTCGCTTTGTTTTTGTAGAACAAAAATGGATTGTAAGAAAAAATGTCCACGAGTAACTAAGGACACTAATTAAGTATCGGTCATGTCTCGGTTCTTAATAACTGGAAACCTAGACTTTACGCGCTCAAGTCAAAACACCAATACAGTCAATACCTTAAAAAGGACTTTGTAATTCGTATTATATTCAGGATCCTAGACTTGTCAATTGGATGTTCGCTAATAGTTGCTCAAAAAAATTGACACAATTTCATCCGTTGGATCCGTAAACTGAGGCCTTGATGAACTCGAACATATGCTCTTAAAAAATCATATCCACCTGCGGTTACCAGACGATCAGGTTGATCATCATAGTCATATATATATATTTGGATTTTGTAGTTAGTAAAAACGTGTTCTTCAAAATGATTTTTGATGATTTTGTCACAACAATGACAAGTTGTCTTAATGACGCCGCTTTTGCTCTCATAAAGCAATGGAAAAATCTGAATTTCGCTTATAAAACAACTGTAACTTGTGATGTAATGGATGTAATGTCATGGAGTTTTGACACATTTCGTTTGAAATGAATTCCCTAATAGTCATTTTATATCTGTATGTCATCCTACGTAATTTTTGAGTGATCTGTTATGCACATAACCATCACGATAAGCCACACAAGCTTAGCTTGTTGTTGCAGTATTTTACATATTTTGCAGATACTGCTTCAATATCTTCACGTCTTCTCAACGCAACGCAGCGCAAGCATGGAGATGACAGGTATTTTTCTAACGAATGTCGATGTATGTATTTCCGTAATGAAAATATAAATATATAAAAAAAGCACCTGTTAAGTCCTTTACTGGTGGTATTTGTAAAGATTTCAGTCACTGCAGCGATATGCCAAATGCGTTTTGCTTTGTAGGAATCTTGCCTCGGGTAATTTCTCCTTTTGTAATAATTAAAATTTCATTTTATTGTCTTTATGAAAGTTACTCCTTTTTAATTATTATATAAGACGCATTAAAAAAGTTTCTTTAACAAAATTGATGGGTTTTTCTTTGTATAAAAAACGAGGTTCAAACACATTATTTTGTTTATCTTTAGTTTTTGTTATGAGTGAAGTGTACAATAACTCGAAAGCTGCCTTATACACTGACTGACTTTATAACTGACTGACAGAGTGACTAACAATGTTAAGTGAATGAATGATGACATCGCTGATAATTCTTTGTTTTGTCTTCGTTTTGCTTTATTGATGCACAGATCTGACGATTGCATATTATAGATATTTTTAACATTTTTAATTGTTAATTAAAATTTAAATAAAAACTTAAGCAAAACGAAAGACCGCCAACCAAGATGTTCCACTTTTGATACGAAAAATTATATTTTCCTTTTTTTTTAAACTTTAATGAATTTTTTATGATGTGTATTTATAATCATATACAAATAAAAAGGCAAGAGCATAAAAGGCCACAAGATGAACGCTTACTTTAAAATTACTTTTAAAGCCCCTTTAGTGGCACTTTGTAGTGCTCTGTAATGCCGATGTGCTGCAATATGTAACACGCCATTCATATATTGTTTACTAAGAAATGTTTGGTTATGAAATCTATAGGTGGATGAGCAATGCAAAATATGCATATGTGAGGATCGAAGAGGTTATCAGACAGAATAGCTTTCCCGAAAGCTAATAGACATCTGAAGCATAAAAGCGACTGAAAAAAACGTCCTAACGCGGACAAGGAAAGTTGCTATTAGACAAGGTCTGAACCAAAACAAGCCTTAACTTTTGTAATTTTGAAATATCGTCAAAGGGAAAAAATTAAAAATTGTATTGCAATTAAAGGGGTTACTGCCGATTGTGACTCTAGTCTTGCTACGAAGAAGTATGGTTTATATGCGAACTTCGGAAATAGCAATTTTTTTATTACTCGGCACTTAAAAGGGAAAAAACATGAAGTTTATTTAAATCTTGTAATTTATAAAAAGAGAGCTCACCCAATAACAACCTATCCTATAGTTTTTAGATTCCTTTAAAATGAACTGATCATTTTCTTCGCTTTCAATACGAAAGTACAAAATTCAGAAACCTCTGTTTATGTCTATGTGTCTATACGTCTATATTCGATATTTAATCAAAGTTGTCCATTACAAGGATAACATTGCATAAGCTGCAACTGATACAGATTTCGTAGCGATAAATAGGCATATCCAAGAATATACTTATATACATATAATTATATATATGTACATATTAAAACATACAGTGAAGATTTTTGCATTTCAAAAACAGAATTTAAATACGCACTTGGAAGTTCATGCAATGTTTCCCCTCGATGTGGGAAAGTCTTTGCAAGTTCATTGCAAATGTACTGCCTTCTTCAAAAGTTAGAAAAAGGCTTTTTTTGCGCGCATAAAAGTAGACTATGAAAAACTTTTTGCCTAACAACAAAAAGAAGGCAGTAAAGGAATTTGCAAGGAACACATTGTTTTGTGGGGTATGCAACCAAGAATTGTTCCCCAACAATATTTCTAGGAGCCCACTGAAATAATGACAAACTTTTGCACCCATGCGGCTTTTTTCTTGATTGGCCCTCTCCATCTCTTTCATATATGTTCCTTTATATCTTTTACTTATTGATAGGGAATTCAAAAATTCAAAAGATCATAAGATATTTTTTACATATATTTCATATTAACCCTATACTATGCGAAACAAACTAGTCTGCGTATGGTGGCAAAGTGATAAGCCGGTTCTGGCAGATGGCAAAAATTAGTTTACATGGAACAATAAAGTTAACTCTCAAGTGTTTTCGGTTTATGCGATTCTCTCGTTTAAAGCAAGCTAACTGATTTCATTGGCGTTATCATTACATTCTACGGTAATTGTCTTATAATCGCAGTCCTACTCTCCATCTCCGTGTAATATCCTTAAGTATAATGATAACTTTTACACACATTACACACATACCGGCTATCTAGTTATACCTAGCGAGAGTGTATAAGAGTATATGAGATTGATATAACAATCAATATTTAAACTGTTGAGGTTAGCAGTTGTCAATAGTAGCACATATGAAATGCATATGTTAATGCTAACCAATTGCATGTATATATTACTGGTAGGTAAGCACAAATTAAAACATATTTGCATTTATGCATAGATCTGAATATTCGTTCGAAGACGAATATAAAATTATTATGCATTAATGTTAATTTCATGATTGCATCGAAGCAATGCCTGATATACAATATTGTACTTTCTGTCGACGAGATATTATGTAGTTTGGCTACCTGTTTACATCTACACAGACAAGACTATATGTGTGGTTGATGAATTTCAAGCACAACATAATTATAAATAAATTTAATTAAAGCGGATTTTGCATTTTTTTTATGTATTTTTAAAAAAGGAAAGCATACTATGGTAGTTCGATCCGCAATGCTAGTTTTGTCTGTCTGCCCGGATTTTATTTTCAAACGATTAGAATCGCAAGAGATGAAGAGGTGAAAACCTCAAATCTAGCGTAAGGCAGTTCACTTTAAGTCCAAGATTTAAGAAGCACGTAATTCGCTGCCAACCGCGATTACAATAACCTCACAACTATTAAGAAAAATCGAGTACAAGGCGGAGTGCAATAAGCGAAAATTACGCAGACATCTGATCACCATGTGCCCGCAATTAAGGTAACACTTCACAAGTGTTAGATAACAAGTAAACATTATTGTTATCAATACATTATTGATTGATCGGTTCTAGCTTGCGTTAAGTCTGGTAGTGAATTAAAGACTAAGACGGCAGCTCATTACATTTTACATTGTTCAAGAAGTGTGGTAAATGGTGAATATTCTAGATTTGCTGGAACATTGTATATACAAAATTATATAACGGTTAACCTAACTGAGTGTTTCTACTCCAATTTCGGATATAACAACCAATTATAAAATGAGTTGACTGTCAATCTTTGGACATCAATGAAATGTGCGCTGTCCGTCAATGCGTTAAAATGAAGCCGGGTGTTAGTTCGTAAAAATCTGTCTGCCTGTGCGTCTGACCGCAAACTTCAACCCATGTTGGAGAAGTGCACTTTTCATTTTTTGCTATGCCGTTCGTAATATAAGATCCAAAAACCGGTTAAATTGCTCTCGCTCGCAATTATCAAAGAAGGAAACCTCATATTATTTTGCTATTTCCTGAACTATAGTTTCGAAATTTTGTTCATAGTTCCACGTTTCGTTCCAAATTTTCCCGTCTTGTGTCCATTCTCTGAAATGTCATCCTAAAGGAATCAAGGTGGACGACCGTAGATATGGCGAAGGTATAAGACTCTGCCAACTGCCAAGTTGGTGTGCGCAGGTTCGAATCCCAGTGCGGTAGACCGCATTTTGTAGTAATTATATATATAGTTCCTTAGACTGATATCCGCTTGCTAATGCTTTAGATGGGAAAATGTTATAAACTGGTTTTCATGAACATCGCTGCTGTACCTGGTCGATACTCTTCTCTACAATGTCATAGTTTAAGACCTTGATGTCAAAAGTGTTGTTCAGTTCGCCTGCATGTAACTAAAGCTTTTTTGTTTTTGTTTTTTTTTTTTTTTTTGATTAAATATAACATATACACATAAGCAATTGATGAGTGCAAACAGATTCGGTGAAAACCTGCTTGTTTTTCTTTCATGTCAGTTGGAGTTGTAAAGCTCTATGAAACTCATTCAAAGGGCATGCCGCGATTACTGCGAACGTATTAACAATTAACAAATACCAATGTCATGTTTACATAAACGCATATGGATGCAATTTATGAGCTAACATAAGGAAATTGTTTTTCGGATTCGTATTAAATAAATGATTTAAAACGTTTTCTAGCAAAATGCTGGAACTGTGACTGCCCTAAACTTGGGCTAAAGGAAATATTCATATTTAAATGCTTCGCAAGCATTTATGTTTGTCTGCACACACGCACACACACACACCTACTGAAACATATGTGGTATTTACGATATCCAACATAAACGCATAAAAACCTATTTATATATGTAAGTAGAACTGCATACATACACATGCATATGTATTCATGGCTGTGCATTAATGTCAAATAAAACTAAGATTCCCGGTGCTTGCGTCTATATTTTGATGCGGGTTTTTTTTAGTGGCGACAGTTTTATGATATTTTAATAATTTTCTAATTATTGCAAGATAAGAATGTCAAAAAAGGCAACAGGCTGTTATTCATACTTATACCAAAGAGAAAGATCTGAGTCTCCCTTATGTCTTATTGGTTTTTTTTTTGTTTTTGCTTTCAACCGTTTATGGTTTTAGTAAAGAGTTTATAGCTGACATTTTTATGCCAAATTCTTTAGCGTACGCATATGACTAAATCAAAAATTTATATATAGACACAGGTATAAGACTCTTTTAAGTAAGTATTGTATTAGAGAAGATGCTGTGATTTTTATATTCAATGAGAATTGTATATGTGAGCGTATAAGTTTTACTTGTGAACAACTATACTAAATGAGTGATCGAGTTGCAAGACAGTGTCCCATATGTTGCATCTGTTAATGTATTTTGTTTTCTGTTATGATATGCGTTAGTGTGGCGTAAAATTTAATTGGGCGCCACTAAAAGCATTTTAAAGGCCTTATAAATATGTTGAGGGTATAATGTGTGGCATAAATCAAAACGAAATGAAAAATGTGTCGTTTAAAAATAATACCTAAAGTGGACAACAAGTAAAAAATAAGTAAAAACACTATACATAGTTGAACACGGCCGACCATAAAATATCCTACACTTGTTTGCTTAATGCAGTCGACGACTTTTCAGTATAACGACTTTTCAAAATGAGTTGTTAACTGGGAAGCGGTTGAAATGGTAACCCGATTCGAATCATTTTTAATAGCATTCGTAATTGGATGAAAATATGTCGGTGTCCCAAATGTCATGAAAATATGTCGGCCTATAAGTTGAAGACATGAAACCAAGACAGACAGATGGGCAGACGGATCAATTCAGGAAGTAATTCATATTCAGAATATAAAAGTATAATAAAAGGCGGGTCTATCTCTAGCCCTTCGGAGTACGGCATATACCCTTGCGCCACAAGCTGTGCAGGTTGTAATGATTAACAGAGCAAATATATATGTATATAAATAAATGGAAAAGTTACATTAATCTTGGGGATAATTTTCGATATTCTTTAACTCTCAAACTAACACATCAGTATTGCAAAAAGAGCTTGAAACTAACAAGCATGTTAGACAGCTGACCAGAATGCCTTTAAATGGAACTTGGACAATCAATATCTTTTAAGGAAAGTAAGCTGACAGTCTTTGTATGTTAAACCATGAACCAGGTATTTCCATCGATTGTTCTTCAGCTAACCGTGCCCGTCTTCGACAAGTATCTACGTAAATACGTGGTAAAAATATGGCATATAAGCCCAAGCAGAAGCACTGATAAGCGGAGAAATCAAAACAATTGTGCCTATGAAAAGAAAGACGTAGTTTATGATAATCTCTTCCCGGTGTTTCAAACGAAGGCTTTTATTACATGAAAAGCTCTTGAGTTATTTGTCCGCACGTTAAGTAATTTCTTTAAGCAAATTAACTACTTTACCCTCGTTAAAGGTTTCATATTACATCATAATCTACTGTCTTGCTCGAAACTTTAACTTATATGTTAACACTTTGACGCTGTATACTTTAAAGAAATATTTCTTTTTTTGCAGTTATTTTATTTACACCTTGTTTCACCCTTTGTTTAATTGATGGTAGACTGCTTGTCTTTCGTTCCTTGCAAATAGCTGTCTGTTGATGTATTGGATTACGCACTAATTATCGTGTTAATTAACCCTCTTTTTTTTTTTTCTCTTAAATTTTGTATTCTTTTTCAACCAAGTAAACGAACATTCATTCCTAGTCGCTTAACTTAGCTCAACTGAACCATGACCTTTACAAAAGGGTTTTGTTTTTCCATTCATTAGATGGACGTTTTCATTTGACTTGAGAAAAAAAAGCTGTCTATACGCAAAGTTTTCGGTCTATCTACCAGTTTGTCTCTCGGTATGTACAACTTAATGTTTTAAGCTTATTAGTTTTTTGATCCTTTGTTTTAAGAAAAACATAACTTTGTATTGTGAGTATAATAATTAGTCGGTTCCGTTCCTTTGCCTCTACAATAACGTAAGACAAAGTAAAGACAATTTTCAAGTTATTAGGCAGTAGCAACAATACAAGGTATTCTTCATTGCGCAATGATCACAATTAAGATTGACAATTGGGAATATTGCTACGCAGCAAAAAATACGTGGGCTTACAATGTATTATACTTAATATTGTGTATTATATACATACATATTATACATATACATTCGTTAGATATGCTTCTCACTGAAATTTCCGCCCAATAACTCAATCTTTTCTTTGGCTTACACTAGTGTCTTATACCAGAGTGTTAGAATTACTTGTCAAAGGGCCCGTAAATTTTCAACTTTTTCCTAAATTTTATTTTTTCAAATAACACATCACTCAATAAGTTCGTGGGATGGCATAAAAGCTCTCTATAAAGTGCTGGCTCAAGTGGCTTGTGTAACAAATTTGATCGAATCCTTCGGTTACCACTTGTTTGTACCGATTGTACGCATACTTGCTGAACAACATTTCACTCCCAATGAAAATGCACGAAAATGGCTCGATCAATTACAAACAATAACATTGGCATGAACAAACAGACAAATGACAAAAACGTATAACATTTTCATGTAATAAACGCATATTTTCTGTACAAAAATTTATGGCTGATATGTTATACATACATGTCTGCGATATATATGAGAGTAGCATTTAAGATTCGTCTGATGGCAAATATGGCATTCATTCGCTCTACAAAACTTTTACTTAATGATAGGCAACTATTAGATTGGTAGTGGTCCCAGCTCGGCATCACATTCCAAACTTTTCCCCTACGCTTGCGTACAATTTATTATGTACGCAAACATTAGGGTGGTGGTAAGATAAACGGTTAGACTAATGGACTCGGCATTTTTGTTTCTTCTCAGTCAATTGTATAAATCCTTATCTCTCGGACCGCGTTGCCATTTAGTGGTATTGTTTCCCTTACAGCTGCTTGGCTTTTCGTAATGATGATTTATGAAAACAGTTACGTAACTGTATTAAGTTTGTTACTTCGCCGACACATCCTCCACGCGTTAAAAATGAGAAGGCATAGCCATCATATCGTCATCTTTCACTTGAAAGTATGTAATCTCAAGTTAATGCCATTACATACCGAAATTTATGGTTCGATAATAACAACTTAAAGTCACTCTGGTCTCAATTAAATTGTGTATCGTTCATAATAGTAAGCAAGCTTTCATAATTTCTTGAAATAAGAGAGACGTGCCTTTCCAATTACCGAAGACTTTTGCAAATACACGTGCATTAATAAAAAATTCATTAAAAAATCATAAAATATATTTTGTAATTCTTGTCAGGTATATGGGGCTTTTTCTCTTTTCTTTTTTGTATTAATTTAATAAGTAAAATATCATTTTTTATTGCAAGCAGAGTAAGTACGTGTGTGTAATTTAATGATGACCAATATAGATATAAATACAGAAATTTATGTCATTTTCCATCATACGCTATCGACGTGTACGTGTTAAACTTCTTTTATTACTTAAATGATTATTTAAAGTTGATTATTTATTGTTGTTTTAATTTTAATTAAATTTTTATATAAAACACATACTTACGAATGCTCGCCTCCCACACGAACGCGTACCAAAAATATGTATAATGTGTGCTCAGACAAAACGGTTGCATGTTTTCTGCTTCTGATGAAGTACAACTCAATAAGGTACACGTTTCTCTTAAACCCGGTTCCCGGATTTTAATTCTTTTTTAGGAGACGGTAACACTATTCTAGCGAGGGGAGACAGAAATCCGCATGTAACCGTAGGGCTTAATTACGAAAGCTCCGAAGCGTAAAACCTTAGAAGTTGATCCAGCCCAACCATCAATGTCAAGAGCGAAACCAAGTCCCTTTATGGGAAACGCAGTGTTCTGTTTTATTCGAACCAGGAATGTGTGTGTGATGTGCTATGAATGAAATTATCAACAAACACTCGATTTGAACAGCGCATATAATAATAATAAGATTGTCTTTCTTCGCGCCAACGGATCACTAAGCGAGTAGCCGCACAAAAACCAGTTAGCGCTACGATAAGAACACATGGCTCTGGCTGTAATATGGTGTCCCGCATGGCGTGCCGTGTTGTAATATTAATTGCTTGCATCAGTGCCGCAAGCATTTGAAGTACCTAGATACAAGTTATTAAGAAAGTTGCCAAGCATTATAGTATCGAAATACCGTGATACTCAATATACCAAACAAATTGTGGCAGCTCCGCATAGTCCGAGGGTAAGTAGAAGAAACTATAAAAATGAGTACAAATGAAATACTCAGGTAAATATAAATAAGCACAGGTACAGGTCGATAGCGTAAGTTTTCATTTAAGCGCAACCGCTGCAACGGTTAAATAAAACAAGAGAAGAATTCCTTGCAATATTGTAACACGTGCACGACAGTAGTTGCAAAGATGTCCGTCTTGACGAATAAAACACAAAAAAGAAGAAAAATAATTTTTATTGCCCAAACACACACTCTTTCCGCTCGATACAATTTTGCCAGCAAGATTGAATAGCTTCCGTATTCTGTTCATGCTGATAAACGTCGATTTCCTCAAAGCATCTATCAATCGTAAACTGCATCTTGTCACCTTTGGTCCAAGTTTTAACACCCAGTCGTTTTTTTAAGTATAGAAAAAGCAAATAAGGGGACTAGAACTAGTGAACACTAAAGTGTGTCACGAAGTAATTCGCATTTTGGTGCCCTATGGGACGTATAATTTGGTGCTTTGTCTTGATGATCATTTCGGCAACTCTTACGGTTCGTTAAAGGTCTGCCACAAACTGTTTTATTATTGTAACCGAGGCATCAGACGCTCTCTAAGCTAGGTTTCGATATCGGCAGGAATATGGCCAAGTACGTCATGTCTACAGGTGTACTAGGAACTGCCCTATCGAACGCAAACCAGTATTACAAAAATGTATACTTAATAGCGTACCATTGCCTGGTTAAGTTTAGTAAGGTTAAGACTTTCGATCTTTTCCGTGTCAGAGCGAATACATCTGACGTTACCCTCGTAGATATTTTTTTTTAACTAAATGCTTTTAAAAAACGATTTGTCGCCAAATGCCACAAAATAATAGTAAAAACACGCTAAGAAAGCCTGAAGTTTTTTGAAAGATGGCTACGATCGATCTTCAAAGCAATTCGCTTTGTATAACTTATTAAAAGAATATAAAATAAATAAATAAAATAGAACTAAGTGCTAACAACTTGGCTGAAGGCTGAGTATATCTTCTCTTGAGTTTTCTTCGAGGTGAAGTTCACTTTGTTAGAACCGTGGATAGATTTAGTCCACGTTCAACTCGCAAATAAAAAAAAACCCGTCTAGAATATTACTGAACCACAGACCAACAAAGAGACGTGTGGGCTATAGAAACGAAGGGTAGACATAATTGACATAACTCAGAACGCTAAGTAGACCAAGAATATGTTTATTTTACGAGGTCTCATATGATTTTTTCCGATCCGTTGGGTTTTATCCTATAACTTGGATCGTGCAACCAAATTTCATTGTCAATGTTATTTTTAAGTTCTCTGCGTCGATTTGTCTGTTAGGAAATTAAATAAGAAAAATCATATTTTCGTTTAGGTTGTAACGGTTTTCGGTAATATTGAAAACTTATCTCACGATTTGAAAATGTTCAAATAACTTAATGTCCAGCAATTCTATGTGAACAAAGTTTTTTAAATAAAGACTTGCAATCTCTCCACCGAGAATATTGCTGGTATGGTATGCGTGGCAGTTGAAGTCTTTGTTAATGTTTTTAATATCGACAAATTACTCGGGGGACGACCCCTATTCGTGCAACGCACTGCCGTTCGGAAAGAAGAAGCGGAGAAGGGGATAGGGCAAGTGACAGCGGCGGCCTAGTGGGTGTGCGTCAAATCGATAAGTGTTATGCCCTTACCGACTGACTCACTATAGCTATGACCAAAGTAAACTCTTCCATGCCTAAGCTTTGAACCCGTGAACATTGGTTTAGTAGTTGCACTACTTACCTTCTAGGCTAGTTATGCAGATAATTTAAAGTCTACCTTATTGTTTATTATTTTAACAAATACTTTTCACATCTCGATACCCAGCACATTCTACTTAAGTTTAGTTCTGGATGGTGACCACATTTTCGGACGAGGAAAATATGAAAATGTGAATCCTGTATTCAGCTAAGGGCAGAATTAAAGTTATTGCAAAGATGGCTTTAAATTTTTCTTCAATTTCCCACCAATGCTTTTGATTTTTTTATCATATAATGTTATTGTGGCCAAAGAAAAGAAAAAAATGGTAATAAAGTCTTACCACTAATACGCAGAATACAGTGAAATTTGCTAATGAAAAAATCAAGCAACCAACATACCGCAATAAAATGAACACATTCCCCAATCCTGCGTTAGCCCGCGTTGTTGTTGGCTGTTATGTAGACATAAAGAATTGATGGCATCAACAATTTAAGAACAAGGCGAGCAACATTACAAACAAAACATCTTTAAGTATAAAACCTTAATAAAAGTAGGAAAAAATCGATAAACAAAAACAAAAAACAAAAAACAAAAAAACTAAAAATCCTGCATATCAGTAAAAAAAAAAAAAAGAAAAGAAAAGCAGAGAAGAAAAAGTTAAAGAATCAAAATCTTTTTGGTCGAACTAGCAGCAGCGTGTGTGTTTTTACGAATCACGGTTTCGATGTTTCGCATGAATACGTAATTAAATCTATAAATCGGCCAATTAAAATGCTTTGATATCGTGACAACATTACATTGGCCCACAGAACCACAAGCAGTCAAACGAACACATGCACACATTAACCGTATGCACACATTTCTACAGATACCATTCCATATAGCCATGTGCTTTGGGAGACAGGAACCGACAACCTATAACGATATTTTACTTGCATATTGCGATACACAATCACTCACACACACAGAAAAAGGAACATTGAACCACATTTTTAAAATCAATATAAAAATGTTTCAATGTTCAGTGCAGTATCTTAAGATATTATTATGATCAGTAGGTATGTTAATGTTTTGTGTTTTTATTTAAACTTATCGTCACAGATCCTTTAAATGTTCGCGGACTCGTCGTTGACCAGCTCAGTAACGAGCGTTGTCCATAGAGTAACGAGCACAGGAACACAGGAACACAGAAACACAATAATTTTTTGGTCTTATGATTAAATTAATTTAACAAATTCCAAGAAAAATCTCAGCCGTCTGCTGCTGCATTCGAATATCGAACAATTTCAATTAAACATTTTTCCTATTTAAGATAATCATCATCTCGATTGAAGATGTTCATCTGAAATTACGATTTGTTTCTTTGGCAGATTGTTGCCATGATTTCTGTTATTCAATAAAATTCTAAATGCTGCAGAAATGCACACATGAGGGCGTGTTACCTGCATGCGCACACATCTTTACAGCAAGCGAGTTATCTTTTCTCTTTGCCTTAATGCCTGTGCAAATATACTAATACCTCTCCGTCTGCCTGCCTATATGTGTAACGTTATGCCGTACATTCACATTAACGAAAGTTTAAGACAAGGATCTTAACAAAGATAACCGAGGCTGTAGAGTTTTGTGTAGAAACACTTATTGTCAGCAACATGTATATATGGGTGCAAGAATTTGCATAGAGAAATCTATTTCACTGCCTCAGTGTTTCTCAAATAAAAATAATTTGCCATTATCTCAATTATACAAAGATGCCGATCGTAGCAAATTTGTTGGAACTTCCTAGCCGTACACTTTTTTTTTGGGTTTAGATGGAATTTAAAATCAGTTTGTGTACATTGGAATCGATTTGAAAGGTGCCCTTGGTCTTGCCAAAAAAGTGAAAGCGTGCCATTACGACTTTGAGGTTAATTATGGCTTCGACTTCAAACTTGCAAATATATATCTTTTTCTCTATCGTTTCAGAATACGTAAAATGTGAAATGATTCGGTCTCTGATGGATGCAATGAAAGTGGCAAGCTTACTGCCGTAAGGGGCCGTAAGAGACCGACCAATCACCGCTCGGCTAGCAACATGTAACATTCAGAGGTTAGTTGAGCATAATGCATTTGAACAAAACGAGAAAATAGGCAATGAAGACTACCATAGGTAAATAAAGATGATAGACGTGCAGAAGTGAGTCCATAATAAGGAAAGATGGCCGTATGTATTGTCAAAGAGCTTAGAAATCTGTCCAACCCTCACCCGCCTTCAAACGGTTCAATATCAAACACTGACCTTGAAAGAAGAAATATTGAGCAAATCAGATGAAATAGACTCGATTTTTGCTTTCATAATCCATCTGCAAAATGTTATTCCTTCTGGAAACTAAAATTACATTTAATCTTATAACTTCCCACTCTATATTGGGCTCAATACTTTATGGGCTATGTAGCATAAGTGACTTGGTAGAAGGAAAGAGATTCAGTTTCCAAAATTGAAAAAAGTTGGTACTATTTCGTAGATTCGGCAAAGCACAATCTCCTACAGCATAGTTTTTCAATTCCTTTAATAAGCTCTGTTTTCCTTGTCCAAACCGTGCTCTTAGCAGATCATCCTACTTTTTTGCCTAAATAGACGAGTGACGTTTACGAACCATAACAGTTGATGGCGAATGCTTATCTAAATGGCCATGAGCCGGACTGCTCAACGTTGACGATAAAGCACAATATGCATGCGCCACTATTTGGGGCAGGCTGTAATATGTTAGGAGATGCTCCAACCAAAAGACCTTGTCACACGGACGCGGTATTAATAATTGTTATAACAGAACTCAGAAAAAGTTAGCAGCACTGTTCTTCCGTCTAATTCAATTTAACTACTACTTGTTCGTGTATGGCTTCCGTCCCTATGGCGGCAATCAATAATAATTCGTTTCGTGAATGGCCTCAAGAGACAAGCCGTTCTCTTGCTAAGAGATCGTTATTCTGTCACAAATATAACGAAAGTTGCTACCGAAAACCAATGGTTCGAACTAGTTATTGCTTATCATTTTCTCGAATAAAACGAAAGCAATGCTAACATACTGTTCATAATATATACGTCGCTTCAAATGATACTGGCAGTAGTATGACAAACAACCCGACACAAGTCAGGCATTATTTACTTGATTTGCTTCTTAGTCTATTTCTAAATAATTCTGCGTTAACACATTAGGAATTACTGCCTGGTTGTTGGAGATCTCTTACGTTATCACGACTATTTGACGCCATTTACAGTTCAAACGATCGATGATATGTATGTATAAGTAAACGACTGTTTAGAGCTTTTAATGTTGTTTATTGCATATGCAAATTTTTTTCAGCTTTTAGTCTATGGCCAAGCGCCACCCAAACATTTAACAAGTTCTCTCCCTTTTGTCTTCGCTTGCCCGGAAACTCTTTTTAAGACTAGTCTGCTTTTCTTAGTTAATAAAATAGAGTCTGTCAGCTAGAATTAGCATTAAACAATTAAGAAAATTAAGCTTAAGAAACTGGAGCGACAAACAACAAGGACCTCTTGACTGCCACCCACTAGATGTGGGAAACAAATTATTAAAAGAGACTGCAATCGAACGCCTCACAAACACACGTGTGCAAACGTGAAGTAAGAAAATACTAAAACAAAAATTTATTCAATATCATGCAGCCGACATTCAGGCGTCCTCGAGTTTAGGCTTTTTTATATATACATCTATACATACATATAAATATATATAAATACACATATATATATATATATATATACATATATATATATATATACATATATATATATATATATATATATATA